>MU251468.1:0-99048 GCA_019669835.1 Amylocarpus encephaloides | reverse complement strand
GAATCTTCTTTGCCACCTTACCGATAATTTGTAATAATTACTAAGGAAATAAGTGACTCATATAACCACTATTACGTTATAGTGGCTAACACTTTCTCTCTGTCCCTCTGTCATATTACTAAGTCATACTCCTCGATAGTCAAGCAAAACCCAGACTTGAACAGCAATGTTAAGACGTTTACAGAATTGCCGGATGGCTTTGACGGAACTCTCAGAGTGACGATCAATTACCAGGATCAAGACAGCGTCGCTAGAAACGCAATACGCCAACTCATTGCCATGATATATCCCACCCAGGTCGCGGTTCCAGCTATGCTATATGTATGGTACTCTGCATTTCTCCCTAAATAGATTTCAGTACGGCTCAAATCCGATATCCTTACCAAGCTTAAGGACTGCTTTGCTTTCGCGGAAAGTAGAAAGGAAATTTCTCTGTTGGCAGTGGAATGGCGAGAACTTTATGTACAGTACACCTAAGAAAGCCAGCTTGGCGCCCTGGAAGAGCGAGAAACTAAATGGATTCTCAGATGGCATTTTTCCAAGGAGCCCACAATACCGACCCTCGTACACACCTCACAACATTCCAACCTTTGCCCAAACACACTGCCGAGAATCCTCATGCCACAATTGTGAGTTGTCACTTGGAGACCGTGTATGTGGACTGGACCATGGCCTATAGAGAAAGCTGGAATCTCCAAGACGCAAACTTCAAGACAGATTAATCACGTGCAGAAAGCTAGAAAGGCAAGCGTTACCTTCAATCTCAACATTCTCTCGAAAAAATCATCACAAGGGTCATCGTGTATCGCAGATCTTCTCAACTCGTTGCGAAAAGCTATGTGACTGAGAATAAGAAGCTCAAGGACGCCGGAATGAACAGGCCTCATGGAGGAGAGCTCGTTCTCAAAACTGTGAATACAACTGCACCTATATGGAGCAACAAACTCTTCGATGGCCCTACATCTCCACCTATCAATGCCAAGACGCTTGAGTTTGTGTGAATGGTTATGGGGTGCAGGAAGTCAACGGATCTGTATCTCGAATAGAAGAAAGTGGGGGGTAACGAGAGATATGGGATAATGAAGCTAGAAGTTCCGCAGAGAATGTGGACACACATATCAGGGTGCAGGATCTCTTCGGGGGTATTGCGAGAGAGGCTATGTCTGCGATGGTAGCGGGAAACCATGTACCAATCTGGCATCTGGTTATGAGGAAGCGAGTTTTAGGATAGACAGAGAATAAAGTTTAGAATATCGAGTAATGCAAGAGTAATGAAGTTGCTCTTCTAATGACCACAACCTGTGAATTGAAAGTATTGCAAGGACTCAATATTCTATTTGCCCTGTCTTGTAGTAGACTTCTACGTAGGATTCCTCGTCAATCACTGCAAGAAGGTCTCGGAAGATCCCGTGCGGGTCTTCCCGTTTACTTAAGGTGCTTTTTCAATATCAATAAGCGTGTACTAGCAGCTTCGTTTCCCCAACAGCCAGAATTGTCGCCACGAATTACGTCAACAAACTGCCAGTGGCTTCGTTATTGCTATACTCTGGCTGCAGTGCGATATCTGATTCATTTCTGAGCGTATACTGTACAATCACTCAGCATACACAATGGACGCCCGGGCAAAGGGATCGAAAGAGCTGGTAGATGATGATCGCGGAGCAATTATGTATCAAAGCCTTCAACGTCCTGATGAATCCACAGGTTGCATGCAAGCACCATCTCTAGGAGCCCTCGATTCCTCCGCGTCAAATAAAGTCAACAAAATTCTGAGTGGAGCTGGAGTAATTGGTGGTAGTTACTTTCTTTCTAGCGATGGAATTTCTCAGGATGACTTGGAAGCATCGACCCCCCTTGATGAGAATACAGCAACCAGTGGTAAGAGATCATTTCCTCATACCAAATTAACTCTATTCCATTCCAACAACCAAGAGAAAATGAAGTTCGCTGTTTTTTGACTTATACTTGTACAGATCAAAATGAGCCAAGGGATGACGCCTCAACGACCGTTGCACCCTAATTCACATCCTCCGTCTCTATCACTATAGTTTCTCCTCCTGGTATTTTTACAAATGGTGGCACTAATTTCTCTAGCCTTCCACCTGAAATCAGAAAACTGATTTGGAGACTCCCCGGTGCAGCTGGACGCTTCATTCTCATTGACCAGGTCCACCCCACTCAAAAAAAGGAGGGAAAAATTGGCAAGAAGTACTGGAAGCCAGTGTGCCCGGACAGAGTTTTAACTGTCCTTCACATCAATTCCGAGTCTAGAACCGAGGCGCTCAAGCGCTATACGTTACTGCAATCAGTCACCCCAGGATACAGCACCGTGTACGTTAATTGCAGCCAGGATACGATTTTGTTGGTACCTGACCTCGAACGACATGCCGAACTCTACATTCTAGGTATACCCGACAATGCGCAGGAGCAATTTAGGATCCGGCACATCAGCTTCGACAAGCCGATCTGGTACGGTAGAGATGACTTGGAGGGTGTCATCAACAAGACCCCCGGATTCAAGAACGTTCAAGCAATTAAAATTGGTCTCGAATGGAAACGTGAGTCGGTTGAGAATCAGCTATCTGATGCTGGCAGCGATAGTCCAAATGGAGATCCATGGGATGACCTCGACACGTTCGTCCACTCACCTCCCCGGGGAGTCAATGAAGAAGAAGACCCTACAATTCCTCCAAGTGGCCCGAGTTACTGGATTGGATGATACCGGGCAAAGACTACCCGGAATTTCGGTGTAAGCTTGTGTAGCGAGCTGCTGAAAGATCAGGGAGAGACCTCGATTGGAACCTTCCAGATGCTCCCTTTGGAGAGTGTTTGAGGTTTCACGGGGCCATCGAGGGAATATTTTGATGTAACCAGGCTTTAGAGAATTGTCCACCAAGGCAGCAGAATATAGAGAATAATACACTAGGAAAATTGATACCTTGTGCGGGGGAACCGAGCACTTATGAATTGCTCTCTATGTGATACGGCTTCTTTGTGAAGGACTTATAACTATCGTGACACGCTTGCTCATCCTAGTGATTTTGAGCAGTCAATCATATTGGAGCACCTTCGAGGAATCCATACGCCAGACCTGTGGCAACGAGAACGGCATCACCCGGTCATCAAACCTGCAAATATCCGTCTAAGAATGTATGCTTGCCTCCCACAGTAGTCTTTCATTCGCCGAGAGGCAATTGTGAGGATCGGGATCATAGTTCGCGAGGAGTAGAGACTTGATTTTCGATGCTATTCAGTACCCTAGACTTCTTTGCCTGCTCCCCTTTCAAGAGAAAGTTTCATCACCCCACCAAGCCAGCCAGACAAGATAGGAAGCTCTTTCAATCCCGTCAACGAGATGGTCCCCATTTCAATCGGAAGGGCTACAAACCATATTGTTTTAGCTTTCCCAGGAAGCCTCCCTCGCCGGTGTATCTCTCGCACAGGGCGTTAAAGCCTTCCAATTCATCGCTCATCCTGATTTCAAATTTGCCCTCTCCATCCCCCCCTCTATTACACTCCAAAAAGCGATCGCAGACGTTGCTTACGTTGTTTGTGATCACAGCCTCGAACTCTAGCTGGCTTGCTCCATCCTTAAGCCTACACGGCCATTCCTCAAGCACAATCGTCTGGGTTTCCTTTGTCCATCCCCTCGCCTTAGCACGCTCGATCAGCTTGCTTTCCAACACCCATGTTTCGAATAGCTCCTTGTAGCGACGGGCAAAGGATTGATGGTTGAGGATGTCTTTATGGGGCGTCGACTTTTCACCGATCGGTCCTCCAGGAGTCTTCGAATTGACGTAGTACGAAGCCGCACGCTTCAGGTCTGGATCGAGGAGTTGGAGAAATTGGGGGCTGCAGCCATGTTGGCTGCCAGTGGCATGTGTGAACGCTTCTTTGTGATAGGTGAGCAATGTAGCGTGCGGGTTCTGGGACTTGCTCTTCAGAAGGCGGCTGAAGGTTGTAAACTCGCTACAGTTGAATAGGCCGGGTATGTAGATTGAGGAGTTTAACTGCATAGTGGGAATTTTAGCCAACATGGAACACGAAAAAACTGGAAAGCGCAACTTACGTAGATGCGGTCATATTTGGTAGTGCTCTTCAATGAGCTGTCTTCCGCCTTGTGGAGAAGGGGTAGCTCATAGCAATGTCCGCGAGTGACAGTGAAGCGGCGCTCTCGAGCATTGATTTCGGCATGGAGAGGGGGACAGAATCGTGTCAGCAAATCAACCAGGAAGTAGTGAAGATTTCCATGAAGGTCGTTCGAGGTTGGGTACTTCTCCATGACTTCACCAAAGTTCCATTCGTGCAGAGGATCGGCATTCCAGTATAGTGGCCACTTATAGCCTTGGCTCCATAATGTGCTGTGTTACATGTCAGAACTTCAGAGTATACAAACTGGTACCGTAGTGATAAAGGCGACTTACGGATTCGGGGTGTCGAAAGCTTCACAAGATGCAGCGAAGGGCATCAAGATGCCATCTTCATTGAACCGCATACGAGATAGCCGCCATGACGGGTTCTTGTTCCAGAGGTCTCGTTCCTGGTAGTCCTTTCTGAATGTCCCATTTATGTGGAGCCGACGGATCTGAATTGCTTCCTTAGAGGTGAGATCCTCATTACCACGGAGAAATAGTGCCACATATTTCCATTTGTTAATTCGTAGGGAGATGTTGATAACATAGCCATTGGAGCAATTGCAGGTCCATTCGTGGACATAGATCTCGTGCTCTGGCTGGTTGCGAGCTTCTAGCATTGTAATTATGGATTCGATTTCTGGGAGTATATGTTGTAGCTCGGTGAACATTTGCTGGGGAATCAGGCATGAGTACCAGATGTGTAGCATCATCGAAGGTGCGTTGGTAGGCCAAAATACAGGACTCAGCAGGATAATGGCGTTGCGAGCTGTTGTATCAAGAGATTCGTCATTGAGTACGATCTCCAGGTTTCCTGCAAAGGAAACGGGTAAATCAACGACCGTCTTGATTGCGGTATTCAAATCCTGGTCACCTACAGCATTGAATTAGATTCCCTGAAAGCTTAGCCATGGTTAGGATATACTGCTTACCGCACAGCAGAACTCTCAAATCATCCTGGACTTGGACGCCGGTCAATCCCTCGTTATTGAGAAGCTTCAGCACGTCTACCGCTGGAATGCTACTCCAGTAATCACGCATATCCTTTATATCTCGAGAAAGTTCTTCTTTGCATTCCCAAGTAGGCTTCCGACGTTCCACCCAAGCAGAGGGCTCCCATTCCTCCTTGCGCACCTCAGAATTGCAGGGCCATCTGTGGACATTCCAGTGAGCTATTTCGCAATATTTATTACAATACTTCATGAAGTCAGCCTTAAAACCAACCAAACGGGGCTAGGGAGAGGTACCGTGACGATAGCACAGTCTTGGCAATATCGTAGGTTATGATTTGTGTCGGAACCCTGTTGATTAGAGCATGCTGTGTTCGCGCAATTTTGGCCACTCCAAATATAAGCCCCTGGGTTCATCGGGTCATTGAGAACTGAATAGCTCGTGATAGCAACAGTGTATGCAGGTCAACGATGAAGAAGCGACTAGAAAAATCGAGCGCGGAACTTGATGGTGTGTGGCGTGGGAGGGGAGTGTTGGAATATAAATTCTCAATTTAGACTAGTGCCCTTCTAGGTAAGCGATCAAGAATCACGCTAGCAGTAAGCAAGAAAATCCCCAGACAACAAGGGAATTTCCCCGTCTTTGAAGTTAGTAGCGAAAGGGCGCATTGCTTTTGTTTCTCTTCCTAATTACTTGGGGTGGGGTGATATACCACCTTTGCAGACTTCTTTGCCTACAGGACAAAGATTGCGATTCAAATGCGACAGTTTGTTACCACTATCCATTAGAAATACGCTTTGCGCCATGATCCTGCCGATAAAGTCAAACAGAAAATCGTGTCGAGCATCAATTCAATTTCACGCTTTCAAACGCCTTACCGAGGGGACGATGATTCCCTTATCGTGAATCCTTATCGGGACCCATCGCATCTTTCTACTCATGCAGTAAGAATATACTAACCGCTTACTTCATAACTTCATAGTTTATCCTAGCTTACTTTTGAAGAGCGACTACTTAGGTTCTTCTTTCGGATAGCAATAGTTATGGCACTTAAACCAACCTTAGTGATAGAGAGACACTCCTGTGGACAGTAACACCCTTTAACTTGGAAGCTTCTAAGTGAACTAAAGAGAGGGTACTTGGATTTGCGTTCCTTAACAATTTTGGCGAATTCTAGTAGTGTTACCTTCAGCAACTTATCTAAATTTTGCGACTCGAAGGCGAACTCACTGTGTTGTCGTTTCGTACAAATCTGCGAAGTGATCATGCTGGTTCTGAATGTTGGAGCGGCAGAACGGTAGAACGGTAGAGCGGTAGAACGCTGGAACCATTTTATTAGAAGCTCTGGAAATCCTATATTTTCATTCGATACACAAGCTGCAGCCAACACTTCCCCGTCTTACATAGCGCGGACAAGTCTCGTAACCTTTCAAATGTCCTCTCTTCCTTGATCTCTCTCAAAAAGTCTCTACAAAGACGGCAGTGGCGCTTAAACTATAGAATAATATACAGAGAATCTCCACCCCACAAAAACAGGACTAGGGCTATCGACAAAGCAAATATGTCGAAAATTGACTAAACTTTAAGCTTTCGAACGCCGTGCTAGAGGGGTCATATTTCGTGGAAAGACACAAGACACGACAATACCACACATACAACAATCGCAGGTCGACGGATCACAACTCAACTTTATACTTTTTTCTATGTTAATGGGAACATCGACTAACTAGACTTTTTCAGATGATAAATTCTATGGAGTAGATGGTGAATACAGACATAGTCAGATAGGTAGACTAAATATCTCATGTAATTTGTTTGAACAAAGATATCTTGATAATGAACAAGTCTTGGCCCTTTTTAAATGCCCCCTTCTCCACAGAGATCTAGCAATCAGATACAAAGAGGAAAAAGAACCCAAAAAATCCAATAGTATAAAATGAAGCTACAATCTATTAGTGATTATTTATTAGAATCATAGTACCAATAAATTAGTTAAGAAATTCATGTCGAGCATCGATACTATTTCACACTTTCAAACGCCCTGGCGAGAGGGGTATCAGTCAGTCAAGATCTCCTACAGGTGAGACTAGAGTCCAAAACTAGTAGGAACACATCGACCGACCGATCACTTTACAATTCCACGCTTTCTTCTGCTTAACCGAGGAGATGAAACCTCTATGTTTATCTTTCCGAGAACAACTATTTATGGCTAAACATAGGGATTAGGATATAGGTTTAAGCAGACAGAGAAAAGCTTTGGTGGACTTTGGCTTGACTTGCCGCTTTTCTAACAGTAGGATAACAGAAAGTGACATTTTGGAGAGTAGTCTTCTTGGAGGGGGTTCCAAGCATAGACACGACAAAACAGGTGGGGTATCGGCCTCCATATTTGCACCCTTCTTATCTTCGAATAAAGGAGCATGGAATTATCCCATGATCATCCCACCATTCCAAAGTCCCATTCAAACCCTCTCATCCCTCCCCGTCAGCCTCGTCTGCTCCCAAGCAACCTTCCAATCACCACCGCCGTCCTAATACCCCCTCTTCAAACACCAATTCCAATGAATGTCCCTTGAACAAAGGTGCAAGAACAGCAACCACCTCAATCAGCGCAAATCTCTTGCCAAGACATTGTCTAGATCCATGTCTTCCTGGCTGAGTTGATGTAAATCGGCGAATTCGAGCACTGCTGTATGGAACTTCTCTTTGGACATCTTGAGAAATCAATATGGCGTAACTCCAACTGTGCTTAGGGGAATTGAGCTTTTCATATCTGTCACAGGCTTGTGGGGATAAAACTATGTATTGAAAGACATAACGAGTAGGATCAGAGGCTCAATCTTGTTGGAATATAATTTGGTTCCCGGAGTTCAAAGAATTTGCCAATGATATCATTGAAGCCTCGGTTCCATCTTTTTGTTGGCCTCTATTTTCCAATCCCATATGACGATTTTTTGTTCTGTGGCGGGAGCATGAAAAAGAATACTGTCCTGGTTAAAAAATATATTAAGAAATATTCCACTAAGTAGATGTTAATTGGTAAGGGAAGCAATATGAATCGAGTCGTGTGATGGTGTAATTTGTAAATTTTGCTATTTCTTTGTCTTCGTCGTCCGATGGATTTGTTTGATTTGTTTGACTGCCATGGACTGAGTTATAAAGAAAAGCACCCCCTCTCTTACCATGCCCACATTTTCTTCAGTCTCATACAACAGAGATTTGTCCTCAATTCTTGAAGACGATAGGCAGCAGGAATTCGATACGATACGAGAAAGCTACATACTAATTTCTCGGCAACAACCCACCTGATAAGCCATAATACCGACGCGATGCTTGCCTTGCAGCTCAACAGTTGCTTCGGGATATACATGCAGAGAGGTCGCCAATGGGCGAGTCCGAAATCTCCAAACTCGCGCACCAAGATAGATGATACTCCTCTCATGACCTGCCAAGCGCGCCATTTTACGAGGTTAGTCGACGCACATCATTCCACCGCCAGAAGCCTTGAACATTGCTCATTGGCTAATAATTTAAGCAACAGTACTGTGACAAGGAGTCTCAGGAAGCAAATTGGCCCACCAACAAGCCGACATATCACGCCGAGTTGTGGAAGTCAAACTGGAAGCCTACCCGCTGGGTCGAGGGGCGTGGGCTAAATTACAACGTTTCCAAGTCCCAATGAGGTTCCGATGAGGAAGGGAGGAAGGGATACTGGGCAGTTTCATCTACAGTCGATGCATTGAACCGCATTTATAACAAAGGCGCAGGTGGTGGAGCAGTTTCCAGGGACCTGAAAGTCCTCATGCTAGGTAAAATAACTCCAGATATCTATTTCTCGCATCTGAAATTCTGGCAGTAAGACCTAACTAACGATGATCCCAACAGTCTCATTAAAACAATAGGCACACTCCATCATTCTTACGGGGGTAGTCTAGAACTCGACATTTCGGGACAATATGCCGACATCACAATTCGCAATATTATCATCCTCCTCCTGTTCATTCTCCTGTTACTCGATTTACTAGCCCCATGGACTATATCCCCCTGAACACCCACATATGGAACTGGCCACTCGTCCCTCTATCGATGTCCGTCACTCTGTTGAAAACCATGCTCCCACGCTTCATTGTGGCTTATGCGAAGCTGGAATAGAGCAAAGCGCATGAGGACAGGTGATTCACAGGGAGTGGTTTAAATGGATTGGTGAAATAGAGGGAGGAGGAAGCTGGGGTCTTGAGGAGGGACTGTCAGTATCGAGATTTGTATAGCATGAAGTAAGGTTGGAGGTCTTCGAGGAAGAGATAGAATAAGGTGGGGATTTTATTGAAAATTTTTATAGGAACAAGTTAGGGGGAGGTTTAAAATCCCGAATCTGCAAGCCTTTTGTTTTCGAAAATTTCTAATAATTCTTGATAGAGAGTACTGAACATCACCAAGGATATTCTGGAACAACACACATAATAAGGACAGAATATTTCCCATTAGTGACCAATTAGATCCCATTATTTCCTAGTCCTTCGACAATGGCATGGAGAACCAACCCTACCTCTATCTCGAAGGATTCCTAGCACTCTTTATAACGCGTTTCCAGCCCCACGACCAACTCTCCTAGAATTCATTTCACCCATATGATAACTCGTCCTTTTCTCATTCATATTCCTAGGCCAACAAAGACTCCTTGGACTGAGCCAGAATCTCTATGATCGTATCTACATTTGGACTCCCCTCCTCCCATCCCAAGCAACGTAGAACCAGGGTAGACTAACATATTGCTCCAGTTCAACCCCGACAGCGTCCCCTATCTATTGCTCAACCCTTGTACCTTCCCGGGCTCCGAATTCGCAACTGTCAACCACCTCCCCAATCATGAGCGTGGTACCAGAAGTGGGCGATATAAACTATGCGAAGAGTTTGATCGTTTGTGAGATATTCTAGAAAAACTATGAGCTGATCATTGAGAAGTTTCTGGGAAGGTTTGGATGGGTGGGCTGTGAGGAGGAGTAGGGGTTCGTGAGGAAGGAGAGTCAGAGTGTGGTTAGCGATCGGTGGATGTGTCGGTTAATGGAGGACACGGATGAGGGGAAGAGTGCCGGAGGAGGACGAGGTTTGAATGGTTGTGCGTGATAGTCTCTTGGAGTGGGCGCGGATGGTATGCGGAGAGGAGGTTTTGGGAAGGAAGATGAGTGATGTATTGGAGGGGTTGCTGTGGCGGATTTTCATTAATGTGGAAAGGTTTGGAGAGGCTATGAGGTTGATGGTGTTGTGATGAGAGGAGGGGATGGGGATGGGTACTATATGCTTTTTAGGGACATAATGAAAACTATCAAGAATGTTTTGGCCAAACAATGATTCCGCCCCCCTCTATCTACATACTTTCCAATTTGTATCACAATAGGTACAACTCAGAGTGTTTGATCAAACCGAAGGTCTGCAAGACAATACCACCAATTTATCTCGTAAGCATTATGTCTTATGTCTACGACTGTTGGCAATTTTTCGTGTGCAAGAATTTTCTGACCAGTCAAAGATCAGATTCGATCCATATAAGTTTCTTTGATCACACCACGAAGTTGTTGGCATTTTGTCTCGGTACTAAGTAATACCCCATCGCTCCAGCCATCCTCAGTAGATACTGTTTAGTTGTTAATTAATTGTCCTAATACAAGAAAGAAATATGTCGTACTCACTTGGATACATAATCTTGCCCTTGATTAAGTCGTCAAGGATCAATATACCTACTTTTTCAAGCTTGCGGATGTCTTCTGCAAGGAAGAAACTGTGGCTGATGTCCCATTCCGGGTTTCTGACACTAACGGTGCAGAATTATTTCAGCTGACGATCAAAAACATAGCTCCAGAGTCGACTGGGGTTTGTTCAGACGTATCATATTGGAAAGAGATCATATCGTCTTCAAAGTTTGACCAGATCTTGGTAGCTTCCACTAGGGTATTTTGGAATGTAGCTTGGTTCTCCTCGTCATCCGCCTCGATTTTGGCATATTTATTTTGGGCAATCGCTCTAGCTTCTTGATTGCAGAAGGCTATGGCACCGGTCGCCAATGAAACCAATCTTCCAATTATTACAATTTCTTCCAGTGCCCGTCATTGTAAATACGGGTTTTCTTCTACCTGGATCCATTGGATGGTATTGTAGAAGTCTGGTTACCGATGCGGCGGTTTTGAACATCGTTTCTCGTATTTCATTTGGAAGTTTCGCAAAGGAATGAAATTTGGTTCAACTTGACTACCCATTGAGGCCTCGGGGATGGTGTCTGAGGTGGATGGTTGATTGTAGTGCGCAGCACCGGGTTCTCCGATATCTGTGCTGTGTCAGTGTGCGTTGTTTTACTCATAGAGGACTCAATATACCTTCTATTGTTGCAGGTGATGGCACAGAATTTGCCATTTTTTTTGTTGCTGCGAAAGATATCGTTATTATCTTGAGGAAACTGACAGAGATGGAAACCAAATTCGAGGAACTAGTCAAAGGAAGGCGGTATGGCAGTACTCTAATCGAGATGATAAGCAATGGCACTCTGTAGGTCCCGTGACAAGCTTTGGCCCTTTCCGCCTTCTGAGTGGCAACCTGGATGGCTAAGAAAATCCAGATCGAGATACCCTATATCCTTCTACATTATCTTTTCCTACATACCCAATGTCATTTTAGTGACAAGCTCGTTGGTTGAATTAAGCATTAAATGAAGCTATACGAGCATAAAGAGTGCATAACGGGAAAAGGGCACTGCCTCCACTCATGTATATCCAATCTTTGGCATTCATAAGGAACCTTCGGAAGGGCAAAATAACTTGAAGTCTACAAGGCTCAATGCCATTTTGTTCTTGACTCTTGTAGACCATCCAGCGCACACTGCAAACAGGCAATATATCAACCAGAAGATTTCAGAGGGAAACTATGCATTCCTAAGAACGAGGATGCTACCAAAATATTTTAAGTGTCTAATTTCTCTTCCCAAGCGATGAACCTGTTTAGATCCTTGCGCTTGAAGATGAATTGGGTTAGGGAATGCCGGAGTTACCCCGAAAGATGAAAGAGTATCCCTTTTCAGGGTGTTTGTTTTGTAGACATCAAACTGTCCGTGCAAGTGTGCAGGAAATAATCTATAAAGCGATGATAAAATCACTATAATGTTTCGCTTTTCCTGTTTTCGCTGGGTTCAATTCGTGTATTATTTATGTGCAAGTTTTGTATGTTGTCGATGTTCGGAGGAGCGGGGTAGTAGCAAGAAAAAGGTTCACCTGGTGGATTTCCATGCGCCCTCATATCACTATTGTTAATCCTGAGGTATGTTTAAACATATTAAAAACAATGAAATTCTTGGAAGCACTTAGCATCATGCCGTGCGAACCTTGGTGGGCCACCAGCATTCCCCAATCACCTCCAATGTGTCTCACTCTTAAACACACATAAAAATTCCCTAGCAAAGTCAAAATGTACCTCAACGCGACCGTCAACTTCAAATTCCAAAACAACACCCATGTCCAAGGTAGCACCAGGGCAACATACAGAGGAATAGAAAGAGCGGAAATCCAGCGATATATGAGGAACCCATTTTAAATCTGTGGAAAGACGAGTCAATGGAGCGTTCGAAAACGGATCAATTTCTCATAGAACTGTCTTCGGCAATGGAGAAACCAAGCTTTCCGGGTATCCAGGATTGGTTTTGATACCTGCTGGCTTTGTGGTTTTTGAATATTGAGTGTTCGTGGTTATTAGAAGAAACCAAGGTTTAGAAGAGGTGTAAACCATGTGCACAGAAGATTTGGTACAGCCTCAAAGGACCGGCTCTAGGTTCGTAGCTAGCACCAACGTACAGGTGGGATGTCCGAAATTCGCTGACCGGGACTTTTTTCTCCCCTTTTTCCTGCCATGAAAAGGACCAAACAGAGGCCATCAAAACATCGAAGAGCAACAACATGTTTGGCAAACAGGCGTTCACCGGACCAAGTAGGCAGGATAGGAAAACCCCGGGAGTATCAAACACTGAAGTGCAAAAACCAAGCAGAGAACATCTCACACATCCCACGAGGCCACGGCGCACCTTGAGCCTCTGCTGAGCACCACAAGGATTTGATCGAACTGCCTTCCCAAGCCAAGGGGCATCTCCACCGAAATTCGAAAGGAATTTCCTTCTTTCTTGCTCAAGCTTAGGAGACGATCTGTATCATGAACCCGAGATTCGAAAGAAGGGCAGCGCTGTAGTAATACTAGGTAGGAGTGATACTCTTGATCACGACCGTATGAGTGCTCTCGGATCACGAAAGCTCTGCCTCCGAAGTGGACAACTAGCCATAGTCCATGAAAAAATCCAGGCGCAACGTCTCATCCGCGAACGGAAGCCAAGCAAACTTATCGATCTCCTCTTCCTCCTCGTCGGTTCCTGTTTCGAAGGGGACGATGGCCCGGTTGCGCGACTGCTTTTCTCGAGAAAGGTTTCAGTGCGGTATCTTGGTCCGTCGGAAAGCCAAAGCCGAATAGACGTAAACCCATGCCCAACTTATCCTGCGCAGCATTCCAGGGGTGAGGGGCGAAACTCGTCATAGTGTGGGTAGACGCGAGTCTTGCAGCCGAGGGATTGGAGAACTTTGGAATGTTTCAACCGGATGAAGGCATTGCTGCTGCTGAAAAGTGATAGAAGGCGTGGTTTAAATTGTATTTGGGCAAGTTATAGAACAGAATTCTTTACTGTCGTAGAAGCTCCTGCTGTACGGTTATCTAACTCTGACAAAAATGGGAGATCCGAGAAAGTGAGGTTACAACGGGAAGGGCTTTCTTATAGGAATTGCAGTAGAATAAGGAACACTGGAATATGTGGCAAGCGTCACGGGTCCGTGTGGTCGCGCTAAATTGCGAAGGCGAGGCTCGCTTCCCTGGAAAGGGGAGTGTAAACAGTCAACTTTTGGTCTAGTCCCCTTCTTTGTAGGAAAAAATCACGAAATGACTAGATGAAGAACACCAAACTTTGCCTCTGCAACGAACGATCTAGATCCGTTAGCAGCAGCGCTGAATTGCCACCTGCTAGACAATATAACCGATAATGCGCATACACGTCACTCTCCCTACACGTTCTTCAAACCGACACACCTCTCATGATCTATACAGCGAAGAGTGCAGCGGGCAAGAGTATTCGGGGAACTCAGCAACGTGCCCCTACTCCGTACTCTTGACATGGAAAAGATCAAGCTCGAGCCGCCCCTTCCTCGGCGCAATCTAGAAAGACCTCGCCGTCGCATCGTCACCACTTTTCCAAAGTGCCGGTAACTATTCTCCATACAACACTATGCAATTTAAGCTAAAAATCTACGTAAGGGCTTTCTTTTAAGCTAAGGTTAAAGAAGTTCTAACTAGTAGGTGTTCTACTTTTTAAAGGGGTCCAATTTATAAAAACACACCTTTTCAAGCAGAAGGGAGGGAGTGCCGTGTACTTCGCCGTGTCAAAACACCGATTTTCAGGTTAACTTGTATACGGCTGTAGGCTAGACCGCAGGGCAGTGGAACTCTATCAATTCCCAACCTCTCGGAAACCCTCGAAGACTCGGCCTACTCAACAAAGCAGGGTCACTAAAAAAACTGGCAGTTGCTTTCACCCCATGGGTCGCGCTTCAGAGTGTGCTCTACTAATCATGTGAATGATGCGACACAATTAAGAAAGTTTGCTCATGAATTCGCCTCCAGTCATTGGAGTTCTGTGACTTGTTAGAACATTGCTTCTTGCTAGGTGCAAGTAATGAGAACAAGATGAAAATATGTACTGCCATAGCCCAACTTCGACTCCCATGCAATGGGTCCAGGGCTCCCGCTCTTATTGCACACCGCGACTTCGTTATACAGGCGCCAAATTTCTGGTACCGCAGTAAAGGCAACGAAGGAAAACCTGATGAAACGGTGAAGATTGGATTCTATATGACGCACAAACAGAAAAGCAACGATGTGGACAGGAATGTATACTGATACATGTAAGTGAAACCCCACGTCTACGACAAACTGTAAGGCTGCTCCCCTCTAATGATATAAATCTCACCAACCAAAACTGCGCAACCAATAACCATAGAAATCGCAATGATAGGACAATTATACCTCGCAAAATCGACGGTAGAAACGTGGATGTGTTTGCGAGCGAGAATGTCGCGCCAGAGCATACCAGCGAGGGAGGCACTGAAGGTTGTACTGAATGCGCCGTAGTTGACACCAAGGGCCATGCCATAGACTGTGGCCCAAAACGTGCGGTCAGAGATGGGGATCCCGTTGACACGGTGGATTTGTTGCCATGCTTGGATGAGGCGAGAGAGTAGGATGGTGGTGCCAATATTTGTGCCAGAGAACTAGAAACAGTAATGTGTTAGCTTGGATCTACCGAAGATGTAGAGTGGACACATTGGGAAGCGCCGAAGTCACGATGAACACTTCTTCCTCCAGACGAGGATGGCAATGTCATTGAACTCACATTGCACAAGACCACAGACGAGAATCCCATACCAAGAATAGCGCCGACAGTGCCAGTCTTAGCCACCCAAGCATCCCACCCATAGGCAAAGACCGGAATCCAACCTTTGGTCACAAGTGCTTGCACAAGAACAAACATCGAGAAGGCGAATGGCACAAGTGCGAAGGGCAGAAATGTCAAGACTGTTGACGCGGTCGGAAAAGTCTCCCGCGACCAATTCCAAGCATCCCTAGAGATTGAAACAAAAGTTGCTCGCTGAGGCTCACGATTCACTATCCTCCCGTCGAAAGGAGCCTTCCTCTCATCCGAATTTGCAGTCGATCGGTTGACTCGGGCTACAGCATCGACATCTGGATCAGAGGTCAAATGTGCTTCTCTCTGTGGCTGGCCATCCTGTTTTGCGGTGGTTTGAACGACAGATGCTGGAGCTTCCTGTGATACTTCCCGTGCGGTCTGGCGTGTCTCGTGTCGTGTACGCCAGCCAAGGGCGATGTCAAAGGAGAACATGACAACTGCAGCAGGTAATGTCATCCAAAACACAGGGTGCGATTCCCCTTTGCTCGAGAGAGCAGCATTTAGAGCTAGAACCGTGACGAGTGTGATGGCCATGATGCATGAGCTAATGGAGGCACCCTTCTTGTCTAGAAACGGATTCATGATTTCCTCGAGCGAAAGAGACTTGCTTTGGCCGTCGTTGGTTGTGTTCTCTTCGCGTATGAGGCCGCGAGGCTTGGGAATATTTGGATTGACAGGTTTCTGGGCCTTGGATTCTTCGGATAGCTCGTGCATGAGGATCGCTTTCGGGATGAGAGAATCTTCTCGAAAGACCAGATAGAGCAAGCATGGAAAGAGAAGGATCGCGGTCACAACGACTGGCACAATCATGTTTGCCGTGTAATCGATGAATCTAACGTTGAATGCGCCTGCGAGTACTAGATTGGTCGGGTTGGACGAGACGAGAATGGCGGATGCAATGTTGGCGATCGCAAACTGAGTATGAATCCAAGCTCGAGGATGCACGATATTACTCGACACTTGCGTCATGTACGCGAGAAACGCGGTCCCAGACAAGATGATGGGATCATTCCCAATGAAGCTGCCGAGGACGAAGAAGAAGAGGTAGAGGTATAAGAATAGACGGTGTCCAGCCTTGCCGCCTCTTTCGAGGACTTTGCATGCGAGGTAGCGAATCAGACCAGAAGCATCGATCGAGATGGCAATGTATGCCAACGTGATGAAGAAGATCATGATATCGATGGGCGAAATGCCTTCCGTACCAAGGGTCCCACCGAGTACTTCTTTGCGGCCAATGGCTAGTATGGCGAGCAGGAAGATGTCGGCGATTAATGGAGCGGTGACGATATTGATGGGTATGCCCAATCTCACGAATGGTCCTGAGGAGCGATTGTGATTTGCTGCGAGAGACAAATCATGCTGAGAGCGTAGTGGGATGATCCTGAGAGCGCTCAAACCGTCTAGAATGGTATTGTAGAGCAGTCGAGGAACAAAGAGTGGGACATGAAATGGAGCAAGAACAATAATATCTCAAGTATCACAAACAGGAGTTAGCAATCGACACAGCAAGAGAGACCGACGACTATAAATGAGAATGCACATGGATGACATCATAAGATCGGGACTTACTAGTGACCACGAAAACAATGAGTGTGATGATGGACCGCCAACTCTTGATCTGATCTGTATTCAGATCTATGTCAAGATATTGTGCATCACCTCCTGCCATGTCGACAGGAAGCAAGCGATGGAAGAGGAAAAGAAGTAATGGGTAGCCTTAGCCGAGGTGAGGGTGGGAGCCGTACAAGGGGTCGGTCGGATTTAAGGGCGTATTGACTATGGATCTTATAGGAATCTACCTTCGAGAAATAAGCGTTGATTGCGCTTCCACTTGTGCTTCGTCCTCCATGCGGAGCTCCTTTAGTCGCTATAGTATCTCTTGAAAGGACTATCTTGTGACAGCTCAGCAGTCATATACGCAGTGGTATCGATCGTCTATCATTCGAGACTTATCTATTGATAAGTGAAAGTGGTAAATTTGGTCCGAAGTGGTTCGCCTTGTTGTGACGACATGATCCGACGAGCTTAATTGTTCCAGCGAGGTCCAGTTACGATCGTTCCTCGACGGAAAGAGTGTAGGATAGACATTCTGCTGAACCCCCACGTAGGATTTGCCTTGCGAACACTCTCCTTCTGGTAGCAGGAAGTCCTTGTTGCCATCTTGTAAAAGGAGGGCCGCCTAGCAACATGCCAGCACACGGCCTGTGAGATTAGCATAAAATGTGCTCCGTCCCTTTCAGGATGGATAGGTCAAGCGTAGTAGGCTATCGAAGGCCCCTCCCGGGGGTTCACTGCCGGCCCATTTAATTGTAGCCAATAGGAAGCATAGAGATATGATCCACTTATTATGACTAATAGGAAGCGCAGAAACCGAAATTGACCAATAAGACGCGTGTAAAATGCGAAATATTGCTCCTCATTATGACCAATCGGAAGAAAGCTTTTTGAATGCGGAGGAACCTTTTGCCGCAAAAAATATCGAGCGCCGGTCGAGTGGTTGAGGTTCCGCTCACTGAGCCTCTTCGCAAGTCCAGTACGTACTCCAAACGAAGTCGTACAAGCTCTCTACGTTTTCCATAATCGAGTATCACAGGAGGATGGGGATGATTCGAAGATGGTTCGAAGATGGCTCTCAGCCTGGGGCCTCCGCTCCTCATTGGCCTCATCAACGGCCTAAACTCATCAAGAATTAGTTACATGATCATCACCACAATTATATACCATGCTATACACATACCATCTCTGGGTTCGGCCAAGGAAGGTCTGGTGGCGTGGAGCCTAGAGGGATCAAAGTGGCATCTAAAGTCTCAGTATTGTGGTTCAAGAAAGCAGTGATTTCCCTCTGGGTTGATATATGACTTGGGAATATCTCGCAAAGCACCAAAAAAACCGTTTGGTTTGATAACAACAGAGTCTGTTCGGCACTCCGTTTCACACCTGGATAGAGAGTCTCGCTAAGAAAACTTGTTAACCCTTTACGCCAACTACGAGTATCGAAAAAGGGTTAGCTGACAGAAAAAGCTCCTTCTCTCGCCTAGTGCTGATTCCCATGTTAGATTCAGCGTCAATAGGGGCGTGAACGCAAGGTGCTAGACGGTTGGTGCCAAGTATATCAGTTGGTCAAATCAGTCTCTTTCGGATATATATACTGATTTAAATATAGCAAATTCGAACTCCCTCAAGAAGACTTATCTAGAATCGCACGAATACTATTCGGCCACCATTCCCACCACTAGTACAAGTAGGAGGATCCGATCATCGCCGGACAATGCCTATTCGATACAAGCACAGAAAGCCCAATTGGTGCTTTCGTCGAAAGACTATCAATGGGTGTGAACAAATAGCACATGTTCTATATAATGATGTAGAAGCATGAGACCATCCTTCGTGCTGATTCGAATCGAACCGTGTTCTTTGCTCAATCTGTTGAGTTATCGAGCATCCAGCTAATCGCAGAAGACATATGCGGGAATGATGACTCGATTCTATTTGATCTAAGATGTGTGGACGACAAGCTCTGTGTTCCTTGCCGATCCTTGAAACAACCAACCTAAGTAGGCGGGTGGTTGGGATGTTGGCCCTTGATTGGCTGGCGGTGGGAATTCTTGTACCAAATAGTAGACTGAAAGAAAGAACTCGAATGGTAAAAGGAGCAAGCAAGTACTATATCGTAAAAGCGGGGGGGAACTGCAGCAAACCGCAGAGGATCACCGACACGACCAACTATGACTATTGGAAACAACCTAACCTGAAAAGCACTTTTTCGTCAACAGTCATGAGGTCAAGTATCCCTAAGCGTCTCAACTCGAATATCTTTCTACGACGTTGGCCGGAACCGTTGTATACTTGAACTGAATGCCGAGAAAATGGGATCTATTTGAAATGGACTTTTCGGTCGCGGAAGCTTTAAAGGGGCATGGAAGAGCATAAAACAATTTCACATTGGGGTTGGCGATACATGTATAATGTACAGCAACCCATTTTGTTTCTCACCAACAAATCATGTCTCACACCGGTTGAAGCTTTAAGGCTGTAGGGTGTTAGCTAACTTCATTTCCCATACTTGTATATATACCCTCTCCGCCAACAACGCGTCTCTCAGCGCCACGCTCTGATGTATGAATTCCGCAGGACTGATGACGGTGGCATCGATTCCTCCCTTGCGCGATTCGGGTATCCAGTCGATGAGGATGCCTTCGTGGTTTGTTTGGAAGAAGGGGAGGAGGCGCCGGCGAAAGAGCAGCTTGCTCGAGGTCGTTGAGGGCGGTGGAGCCGTAGATTTGGGGTTCGCGGGTGACGAGGAGGGTTCGGTTGGGCCGGCAGAGGAGGAGGATCTTGTTAGCTCACATTTTTAGCCCTGTGGAAGCTTGAAGATAGAATGTTTGTTGACGTCGAGTCAAAAAGGGGCTTGGTCGTGAGATGTGTGGGGAGATTCATGTGGAACCGAGGAAAGGCTTGGCGTAGCGGAAGAGTTCTTTTGCGGTGAGCCGACAGGTGACAAGCATCAATAACTTCATCTTTTTCAACCTGCAATGCGACGATAAGAACAAAATTCATCTAAAAGGCGGCAAAGAGACGGAGCCATGGTTCAATGTGCCTTAGAGGCCAATGGCAATATCAATCGACATACAACCACAGCCACCATCTGTGTCATTCTCTAAGGTATGGGCTTTTCAAACACAAACAGGCGTCTGTTGCAATTTGTTTACTGTCAGTGGTGAATTTTCTTGCATTACTTATTGTGCCTCTCTACTTGCGTTCGCTAGTCTTCTTGTTCGCCTTTCGCCAGCCAGGAGATCAATCTCCAATTTACAAACGTCAATTCTCTTTCGAACGCCCTCTATGCCACGAATAGTGCCATCCAACTCCAAATACAGCGTACCACCTATACAATTCGCTCGCGGACTATAGACGCGCAACACCCCCATCCCATCGTCTCGTGGCTAGAACCTGTTCAAGTGGCCAGGAAATCACAAACTCGCCACCATCAACGGCACTCTCCACTTCTGTCCACAGTTCCTGTATTTCCTCCTCCATCACCCGTGGCAGCAATGTTGCAAAGAACCCCTTGAGCCAAACGATGTCCTTCTTGTACAACCAGTCGCGATCGTTCTCCACGAGCTCCAACATATCACTACCGCCAATTCCCTTTGGTGCTATGTTCAGGTTCATGCTCAATGGCTTCATTTTGCAGCCGGTGTCGATGGTAATTCTTTTCGCGCCAGGCTCCCAGTACTTTGAAGAGAGTGGGACTGCGTCCAGACCAGCACTCATGTATCTCACACCACGCTCGAGTATGCCACCAACCTTGTGGAGTCGATGTGCCCAGATGTCGATGATCTCGTCCCACACACGTTGTGCTCTCTCGTTGCCGATAAACTGAGGCATGCCGTAAAAGCTTATGGCCAGTGTTCCTCCTGGCTTGACTTGTCTTGCAAAAGAGTCCATGGCTCTTGGCACATCTGTCCAATGCCATGCTTCACATATCGTCAGTAAGTCAACCTTCTGACTTCGAACCGAACTCTCTTCCGCACCCTCTTGCAGGAAGGCAAACTTATTAGGCGGGAATCCGAAACGTCGAAGTCTTCTCGAAGCGATGTCGACATACCCGTCGTTTGGATCCGAGACGATAACATGCTGGAAGCGATTTGCTAATTCTTCCGAAGCGATCCCAGCCCCCGCACCCACGTCATGAGCAATTCCCCAGTTGTTCGAGCTTTGTGCGTGGTATGTATAGACACGTTCCCAGAACGAGGTCGGGTACATAGGGCGATGTTCGATATAATCGGCCCAGCAAAAACCGGGAGCTGAAAAGCCCGGCTGTTCAGCCTGTGTGGCAGGCTCCGAAAGCCCATCGACAGCGACATGGGGTGCCATGTGTAATAGAGTGGTCTTGATAAAGGCTAATATCTGCATCGAATTCTAGTAAGTTTCGAATTATCCTGAGGCGACACACATGTTAACGAAAGATTCTTATATAGTTGAAGATGAAGAATCAAGGAGGCGCATTCAAAAAGCTGCATCTGACTATCCCCACGCCCACAACTCAGAATCGGGAACGGAGTCTCTTCAACCTGTTGGGCTGCTTACTTTATTTACGAAATCGCTTTTCTGACAGACGGTGAACGCTGTTGGTGAGAAGGCACACGGGGAAATTTGCTGCACGAGACGCGCTTTCTTGAGGATCAGAACGAGGATTTAAATCCTGCGAGTTGGTTTTCATAAGGCCCATCTTGTCAGTGGATACCGATTCCAGGAGAGATTCCCGTGTGACCCTATCTACGCTATTGAAAATCTGGGAGTCCTCCCCATGGTCTGATGAGAACATCACCATAGCGGCCCAGTCGTCAGCCATGGAACGTTCCAAGACTGCAGATGGTCGGAGAGTTCGGCTTGAGCACCGTACTGGGCCTTCTTGGGATAAAGTATTTGGATTCTTCTTCCGTTGAGCTCATCGGCCCCCAGCGAGATGCCATCTGGTGGCTGCTTGCAACTGCAGCATTGAGAACCTTAAGTCGAGTAACAGCTTCAACGGGAAGCTGAAGGATCAATTTGATGCAACATAAATGGTCCAAGTTATCCACAAACGGCCATACGAGCCCAATCAAAAAGATTACTGCGCAAGAGGACCTTGGCCACTTGGTATTGGAAGTTGCAAGTGGTCTCTTCGCACCCCATATCGTCGACCGGGAACGAAATGGTGGGGTAACCTTTCCCCTCGTACCCCGACAAAATGCATGATGAAAACCTGGAGACGAGAACGCCGTCACATTCCAGTTCTTCGTTTTCATGAAGGCACGGTCCGGCCCAAAGTCTGGGGAATCTCGAGGCTCAATAGGAAATTTGGCCCAGCAAGTGAGGTACAAAGGTCCGAGGAAATTCGGCTGGAATCCAGTCATAGGACACTTCGTACGTGAGCGAGTTTGAGGAAGTTGAACACGCTTTTTGCTAGCGTAAGGTTATCTTTGAAATGCAACTCGAGTCTCGGTTCCTGTGAAAACTCAGCACTACCAAGGATCGGTTACAGGCTTCCCGCACTTTCCCGAATCGGTCGATCGTACCTCATGGAGGTTGCAACCATCACCAAAGCGAGCAAATCATCTTCACGACTGAACCGCCATCTCGCGTGGAGAGTGCTGGGGCACCGAGAAAGTTTTCAGACGAATGCCAACTGATTTCTAGAAGAATTGGAAGCCGTGCGATGTCTCGATTCGGCCATCACGCGCATCTTTTTGGGATGTGTGGAATAGAGTGGCGGCTCTCGGTCCATGTGTACTTACTCCACATGTTTGCCCCTGTTCGCTCTAAGCGAGATCGGAAGAATTTGCTCGAAACGTAGGCGAACATCCCACAACTCACCTCATTTCGCAATGTTTACATCGCAATAAGCTCTTTATCAAGACCACTATAGGACTTCCCAGGGATACAGAATTCAAGCTTTTTTGAGGCGAAGCCAAGAGCGTTTGTTGTGATTCAAGCACTTTTGCGAATCGACCAATAACTTCTGCCAAGAGTTGTAGATAAAGATGTCGGTAGACGCATCAAGCCAAGCAATACCGCGAAAGCAGCACATCGAGATATCTGATTGAGCTACTGACTTTATGATAGGTTATTATGGTGATTCGAATTTACTTCGGTGAGCAACATGGCCCTGCCTTCTCCTATCTCCATAGACAGCGAGTGTTTTGGGAGTCTTCTAGTTTGAATAGCATTATATTATCTTGTTTCCTCGGTCACCTGGTTTAACTTGCCTATGCAGGCTTGTACCGATTTTCCCCTTCAGATACGAGCTCATTGGTAGCACACGGAGGGACGGAGGAAAGACCCCATAAAATGCTTTGATTCGATCAAGCTCATGCT
Source organism: Amylocarpus encephaloides (assembly GCA_019669835.1). NCBI lineage: Eukaryota > Fungi > Ascomycota > Leotiomycetes > Helotiales > Amylocarpus > Amylocarpus encephaloides. The sequence goes on along the minus strand of MU251468.1, from coordinate 75,567 downwards.
TCCGTCAAATTGCAACAGATAAACACCACATAATCAAGAAACCTCTACGCCACTTTCATCACATGTAGTTGCTAGGATCAAAGTGTTAATGAGTCTGTCTGTTCGTATACTGTACTATATGTGCCTGTCGCGATACTGCCAAGATCAATTTCTTATCTCATCAATCCTTCTTGGCATCACTTCATTCATACCAAAACCATTTCTTTTCCGTTTAGCTGAATGCTGGTCAAGATGCGATCTTTTTTACTTCACATTGACGCTTTCACCCCGGTCATCTTTGCTTTCAATGACCCACAAAATGATGCATGTGCATCAGCGTTCATGGTCTTATTGGCAGTGGCACTACTTCCTGTGGAATATATACGACGGCTGTGGTCACCGCTGCAACAGATCTTGCTATCTTTGCTACAAATTGCGCGAACAGGTACAAGAAGGTTTCAAGTGCTTGTAGCTATCTTGTCAAACCAGCAGCTACAACTCTTCAGCCAATTACGAAATCAGGAGTAAGTCGAGGATAAATCTATCCATGTCTTCGATCATGCCGAATCATTCTTTTAGCGCTCTCCTATCGGTTCCAACAATTAACGGTATCCCAAATTCGTAATCAACTCATCCGACTCATTTGGCACGTTTCTATCATTCCACAAGAAGGCTTCCACTTCTGCTCCGGTCAAAGTCAAGTCAGCAAAAGCGACCTTTCAAGCCGTGCCAACCACCTCCGCAACGGCTAAATCAGCTACCATCAGCGCTTCAGTTCAGCCCCCCATTTCACTCTCAGTGGCAGTTTTCCCTGCTGCTGCTACAGTTGCTGCGTCTGTAGGAAGTGCTCCCACATCCTGCACCGCATCCGATATGCGCAATCACTTCCGTCGTAGCGACTTGCACTAACATGGTCCTCGAGAACATCTTTGCACCAGCAAGCTCAGTCATTGATCTTACTGGTCTACAAGATGGCCCGACCGTCACATTCGTCGGCAACGCCACTTTCGGCACTACCGTCAACTCAGCATTCAAATCTATTGAGATTGCCGGTACCGACATAACTCTCACCGGCACCGACGGCAAAGTTTTTGAGAATGTCGCCGGGCCCCCGGCGAGCGATGGGACGGATTATGCTTTATTTGTAGGGGAATTGTGATGGGATTACGTCTACGGATGTGGGCGATTACTGGGATGGGAATACGAGTTCGTGTAACTGCCCAAGCATTAGGTATCCTACTTGAGATGCTGAGGGGTTTTGGAAGGAGGGGTTTTTGGGGTGCTGTTTTGTGCATACTGTTATCTTCTTCGTTGATAAATCGAAAGATCAGCAATTCCATTGAGATAAGCCATCTAGCCACTTTTTCTAAGATGGTATACCAAGTGTACCGTCAGTTCTTGATCGTGCATAGTGATCTCTTTCCTATTCACGTCAAGGCACTGCAAAGATATCAAGCGATTGTAACATTGCAGATTGAATAGAACATAAGACGACTTGGGCATTGTCATTGGCTCTACGCACATTAATCCTATTAGTGCGGAGCTATGCTAACGAGTAATAGCTGTTAGAAAGCCCCGAAAAGAATTCAGTTGCCTTCCCTAGTCTTCGTTTATCACAAAGAGAGTCTTTGCCCTAGTGAAGACTGAACTAGGTTCATACGTAGCTTGGAGAGTTTTAGAAGTACCAGATGTTTGCGGCCCAGCTCCTAGAATGTTTGCTCCCCGGATGTCCGATATGCTCAATCAATCTTAGTGCTCTCGAATTGTAATTTCTTGTACAGCACATTTTTATGAGGACTAACCACTGTCTAGGGTGTGTTGGTGAAACTTGCCTCCCGGTTTTATTTTCTAGCCGCCCGGGACATCACCTTCGACTTTCAAACTTCCTATATCATAGCACAGTCCCGCCATCAAAAGGCACGGTTGTCTAGTGGCAAGACACTTCTCTTACAGGACTACCAACCTCAGCGGGAATTAGCCAATTCCCCAAGGCCCGAGCTGACGAGTTAGGTTGAATCAAAAGGTAATTTTGTGACATTGGGGAACTGTTAAGACCAGAAGAAATCATCAGTTCGATCCTGATATCGAACATTACTTTTTGTAGCTCTGACTGGGCTGGGGTTTCCTCATTAATGTGTGAGAGAGTATGAGTATCGGCTATATTTAAGCAATGTAGGAGTTCGGGTCAAGGTGGTCGGAATGTGAAATAGGAAGTTGTCTGTGGCCATCTCAACATTTTCCAGTGGAGGAGTAGAAAGAAACTTACAAGCTCTTTAAAACACTTTGAGAAATAATATTAGTTTAGGTAGTTGTGGAGCAGATACTCATCATTAAACTGCCGAGAGAAAAGACAAATGCAATGCTGTCAAAACTTTCACAGTTGCGTCCTCCAACTTGTGTCTTGATAGTGTCGTAACAAAAAGTAGACACAAAGGCATCAATTAGGGGAGTAGAGTCTGTGTCTCAGTATAATACAGGACAGTTGAACATAGCACCCATGAATATATAACGGATGAACATGCTACTAATTAACATGTGGATGGATCAACATAGGACGTAGGAAACAAACAAGTAAACTCCGACCAACCCACCGCCGCCCTAGTCCTCCCCCAAAAACTCCGCCTAAACCTCGCCTAATCCCTTAACTCGAACAGCTCTTCAAATAGCAAAAGAAACAGCATCCTTCTAACAAAACAGCTCAGTTGGTCTAGTGGTAAGACGTTTCTTTTACACGGAATCTCCATCAGCTCCAGTCTATCCTCAACACGGCAGGCTGGGGTCCAAAGGATTGTCCTCCCTTTGGTCTCCCAAAATGGGGGTGTGGGGGGAGGTGATGGGGGTTGGGTAAAAACAGAAGAGATCATCAGTTCAATCCTGATATTGAGCATATCTTGTTTTTTGGCCTTTCTCGTATTTATATTTTCATTTTTATTGGCAGCTTCGACTGGGCATCGAGTCTTCGGGAAGGCTTATGGGAGACAAGCCGGCGTCGATTACCGGTTATTTTTCAGCGAGTCATCTTTGATGCGATCTTCAAACGTGTGACGATTTATCTAGGTCTCAATATTCCGCATATGAAGCTTTACAAGTGCAGAATGGTGCCAGAGAACCTGATAATCTTCTAATATCGTCGACAAAGGCAATTCAACCCGCAAAAGCGCCCCGAAGAGTCGTTGAACAACACAGAACATTTATCCAGTCTTGTATTTCAGTCTCCTAGGCATAAACCTTGCACTTCAAATTTGGTGCCCTGGGAAGATGTCAATATAAACCTATTAAAGTTGCGAGTCAGCAGGAATTGCCCTCTTTGTAACAATGCTTAGGGAAAAAAGTGTGGGAACAACATGAATAGGAAATTTTAAGGCAAACGAAATATTATCAATGTGGCATCCAAAGCTGAAGTGTGAAGCCTCCACGAGTGTCTAAATGGCCGACTATCGCAGGCACATATATACGATTATACGATTATATGGTTGACGGTTGTGATTGAATTATCGAGGCTCGAAATGTGGGGCCTCGAAATGGCGGGGTTAAATTCATCCCGCCCGAAGTCGGGCGAAATTTTATGTCTTTCATACATAACACCATTGTCTAGACTTCAATTCTGCTCTCTTCAAGAACATCATGTCGACTGTAGCGACTCCCGTTGGATTGGCAAAGCCAGCAGAAAAAGCCGCGCCAGAAGAAATACAGAACACGACCCACACCCCGTCGCAAAGGTATTTGTCAACTCGAGGTGGCTCTTATGGAGTATAAATGCCCAATCCACAATTACGCCCAGACCTGTGCTAATTCATTGCAGCTTTCTTTTGAGGAAGTCGTCTTGAAGGGACTGGCACCAGACGGAGGTCTCTTCATTCCAGAGGAAATCCCAACACTGCCCCAGGAGTGGGAGTCCAAATGGCAGAATCTCTCCTTCTCCGAACTCGCATTCGAAATCCTGTCTCTCTATATTTCCTCGTCCGAAATCCCATCCCCAGATCTGAAAGATATCATTGATCGCAGTTACTCGACGTTTCGCGCGCCAGAAACCACCCCACTGGTTACCCTGAATGAGAAGGATAATTTATATTTGCTGGAGCTTTTCCACGGTCCTACGTTCGCGTTCAAGGATGTCGCCTTGCAGACCTTGGGCAACTTGTTCGAATACTTCTTGGTCAGGAGGAATAAGGGGAAGACTGGCACGGACAGACACCATCTTTCAGTCGTGGGCGCAACAAGTGGCGATACTGGATCTGCTGCTATTTATGGTTTGCGAGGGAAGAAGGATGTCTCGGTCTTTATCCTCTTCCCCAAGGGCAGAGTCAGCCCTATCCAGGAGGCCCAGATGACTACTGTGCTGGATCCCAATGTTCATTGTCTTGCGGTGGAGGGCTTCTTCGATGATTGCCAAGTGGGTCACAAAATCTGCAATAGCAATCTTTACTAACAGCATCCTAGGATACCGTCAAGGCACTCTTCGCAGATCCCGAAATCAACGAGAAATTGAACCTTGGTGCCGTTAACTCCATCAATTGGGCGCGCATTCTCGCCCAAATCACCTACTATTTCCACTCATATTTCGCGCTCAAGAAATCCCCAACATACAAGGCAGATCACAAAGTCCGCTTCGTGGTTCCAACAGGAAATTTTGGCGATATTCTAGCTGGCTACTTTGCGAAGAGGATGGGTCTCCCGGTCGAGAAGCTTGTGATTGCTACGAACGAAAACGATATTTTGGACAGATTCTGGAAGACCGGACACTACGAGAAGAAGGCCGTACACGGTGTCGCGGCAGAAGGTGGAATCACGGCGGATGGGGCCAAGGCGCATGAAGATGGTGTCCGGGAAACCCTGAGTCCAGCAATGGATATCATGGTGTCAAGCAACTTCGAGCGACTACTTTGGTTCTTGGCATACGAATATGCGTCTGCTGCCGGAATGGACGACGAGTGGAATAAGAAGCAGGGTGGACAGGAAGTTGAATCTTGGCTGAAAGAGCTGAAGTCAAAGGGAGGATTCAGTGTCAATGCTGAAACCTTGAAGCTGGCGAAGAAGGATTTCGAGAGTGAAAGGGTGAGTGATTCGCAAACTGTCGAGACGATAAAACAATTTTACTCCTCGTCGAGTCCGAAGGGCGGGTACATCTTGGATCCACATTCAGCAATCGGCGTTGCGGCTTCCCTTCGATCGATCAGTAGGAACTCCACGGCCGATACGCATCACATATCTCTATCTACGGCACATCCCGCGAAATTTGCGAATGCTGTGGATTTGGCTCTGAAGGAAGAGCAAGGATATACATTTGAGTCTGTGCTACCTAAAGAGTTCATTGGTCTCGAGTCGAGGGAACGAAAGCTTATCAATGTTCCTCAAGGTGCTGGGTGGGAAGGAGTGAGGAAGATTGTGCAAGAGGAGGTTGAGGCCGAGCTGAAGGCCGCTAGCGCGAGTCAAGATGAGCATTGATAATTTGATACCTTGGGTAACGGTTACGTTGGGTTAGACAAAATGAAAAGTTCGAATCTATGAGAAACCGTTTCATGGTCAAACTAGATTAATTGAATGGCTTGGTTCCATGGGCGCCCGTCCGTGACATGGAATGTGGGCTCGACAGTGGAGCTCAATTATGAAGGCTCTCCTGAGAGGCTGAGAGTCTCCCCTTTCCAGAAGCACAGCTAACCTACCTGATATGAGTTTTGTGGTGATCACGAAAAAAGGCTTGGGGCTTCTCCAAATGATCTTGCTCTTCCATCGAGGCTTTGCAAATTGCAACCACCGGCGAGTCAGTCGTCAAACTGTGCATCAAAGATGCCGAGTCATTTTCCATTGCAATCTAAAATTCCGAAAATCTTACGTCACTGCCAATTGCCGATGATGTTATTAAAAATATAAAAAATCCCTACGTACAAACTCCTCACGTGACGAGAGCAAATTTTCTCATTACGGCCCGTGCGACACTAGCGCACTCTCGCACGGACCCACTCACCCAGGTACATAAGAGCTTCTTTCCTCCTCACAATTCCTCTTTTCTTTTCAGACGATCTTACTTGTAAGCCACCCCCCCTAAACTTCGCATTCACACAACATCGCTAACACCCCTCTAGCATAGAATCATTTCTATAGTTAACGTCCTCTTCTGAGTTTCTCTCACGAGCCTCAGACCTCAACCCGGACGATGAGCCGATCCTCGGTGCCCAAGAGTGAGGCCTTATACTTCTCGCACTGTCCGCAAGGATGGCGGCGACTGCGCAAGCGGTTGCTGTATAGAGAGTGGCGATGATCTTGCCTCTTTTCGCGTTGTCTTCGGATGCGTGGATTGAGTGGGTGTCGATGGATGTCTGACGGGTCGTTTTATTTTTCATTTCGGTCTTGCTTTGTGCGAGACCGCGAGGAAGAAATTTTCTCTTCGCATTTCAATCTGGATGGAGGTCGACGCACGAATTGAAACCTCGCCCACAACATCGCGAGGCCACCGCCAGTGCATGTAGTCTGGAGTCGTCGCGTGGGGATACTGCGTTCGAAGGTGCCGCGCTTGCTTTTGTCCAACCAGGCAATGCCGTCTCGCCGCGAGAGCCCCATATGTGCAGAAGAAAAGGGTTTCCAATGCCTGACGCCATCATGGATCTTGACCTCGACGCCTTCCCGCCCTGAGGTGTGAGCCGCATATATGGCAGAAGAAATGGGGTTCCAATTACTGACGCTATCTAGGCTCTTGACCTCAACGCCTCATTCCTTTTCCCCCAAAATCAAAAGCAACAGCATCAATTTCCACCTCTAGATTTGTTCCGTCCCCACAATCTCTGCGATCCACATCGCGCTACCCTGTCTGCGGCGACCGATGTCCTGGAAAAATTCTCTTTGGGCGGTGGGAATGGTCGGAGCTCGACCCCATGATAGATGGGAATACACGGCCACGTCAAATTTCTCTTCCCTAGATACGAAAGTTGGATCGAGTGGAACTCCTGCACGACTTGGAGCGACTCTGTGCGTCCCCATGGCCGGAGGATACCCTACATGCAGAGTGCAATGGGAGATTTGCCCGATCAAGATTCCGCGCCGCACGTCGAGCAAAATAGCCAGGGCAACTTCCACCACGACACGGTGGTACACAGGTGGTCTGAGGTACCAAGCTCGAGATCAACCCATCCTGGGAAAGTAAGAAACGTCCATCCTGCTGCATCATTTGACTGCTGGCACGAACTGGGAAAATTTCCCTACTATATAGGTAAAGCAGGCCGAGCCTGGTGTTGCAACATCACTGCGGTTGAGCTTTCTGAGCATTACCTAGGTATCTCGTGTTACGTAGATTCACAAAGCCTCTCTCCATCTCTGACAGAGTAGCAATGTGTAGGAAGGTTTCAAGGGATGATACAGCGAGATGAAAAAGGTTCCACGAAATCCTGTGGTCTTTGGTCATTTTGCTCTACACTTTGCATGCCTCATCCATCTCACATACATTTGGAGTTTCATTGGTCTACTTTTGGCAGTTATTGATTGTACTGTACAGTACATGCATTTTATAGAGTCGTATCTCCGTGTGCCCCTACAACCAAATGCTCTCATGCCTCTACCACAGTAGCAACTCTAGCCTTCGGTTTAGCGCATGAATCACAGACTACCCAATACCTACCATAATTTCCCATTTGCGCTCGGTACCCCCGGTACCTACTATTGTGCTGATTTTTAGCTTTGCTGGTTGACTCAATAGTTGGCACCTCGTTGACATTGTCAAAGCAGAAGACGGAGTGACATCTGTTTTCGGCTTTGACCGATTCTTTTGTCGCCGAACATTGCAATACTGGCCTCGCTACTGGCATAGGCTCACCCAAGGGTCGTAACTCATCGCGACAAGAAGAAACCATGACCGCTACTGGGTCCACTGCTGCTGGACTGGATGACAACGTCGCAACAGGTATGCTCATTCCATTTCTAAGGATCACACTTGGCTCGACGGACTTTTTCAGAAGCCAACCATGGTTCTGTAGCTACGACTCCTGACCCACTCTCCGATATCAACACCCAAAATAGCGAGTCTAGTTCTTCCGTACTACCTGGTGACTAGAATCCCGCAACCTCCCCGAACCATGTACTTCGTAATTCCTGCGAACGACTTTCTTCCAATTGGAGTACTCCCAAACGAGCTCAACATGGCGGTTTATGGCTTTTCTGACCCTCAGATTCCGGCACGGGCGATTTCTTACGAGGGGGTTACAGGAAAGTCCGCTCAATGGGCCATAACGATCTTAAGTTCTTTGGCATGTTCGTGCTGTCGAGGACTCTCCAACGATACAGACCGCACCACTCTTTGAGGACCCAGACGCACAAACAAGGATGCTTCCTCAATTTAAGGCCTTGCACCCAACGGACCCGAAGCCACAATACAAGCCCTGCCTCGTCAGATTTGAGAGTGACATCATCATGTTGGGTGTTGACATAAACACGTGTTCAGTGTCTTATATCCAAGGGATTCCCGAAGCACAACGCAAATGTATCAAGAAGCCCGCAGTTTCGAAACGACTGCCACCACCACGGCCGATACAAGCTGCAGACAGTCGCCCGCGTCGTTCAAATACTCAACGCATCAAGCAATTGATCTTGCATCCCGAGATGACTTCCGGCAAGGTCACCCTAGCTGACAATGATGCTCTTCGATTGTGGGCTAAGAGCGACAACGACAACTGGTTCTACATGCTCCAATGTCGGCCAAGAAAGACGACGACGACGACGACGACGACGAGGAGGAGGATGTTGAGGCCCCTTGCTATTCTTTGTAGTGGGAAGGAGGCTGTTGGCATTCGGTCCAAAGTGGGAGTAACCTTCGTCAGAGCAGCACACCACTGATGACGGACCTATGGGAAACCACGATGCCATTCAAAAGCTCCCCGCTATCCGGGTTTCTTCCTGCGCCTATTCCCTCCATGCCATCAAACTAGAATTCAATCGAGTGGAATAAGGTGGGTGGCAGGATCATTGGAGAGCCATTTGATCCATAGCTTCGTAAGGCCTTCTAAAATGCCGCAAACACCCATGAGCGACAAATCTGGCGCACACGGAGTAGGCTAAAGCTGCATCAATTTTGGGAGCTGAGGTCCTCCTCGCGGACGAACTGAGCAACAAAACCACGCCAACACGTGGCTGTGGTTGAGAAGTACAGTGCATAAGTGGAGCCGGGAAGCGCGAGGCAAGACGACCTCAGTCCTCTTATGCGGTCAGCCTGTACAACATCAGACCCTGCAAGCCTCCGGAGTCCTGAGTGAACGGGAGGGCTGCGTACGTTGTACTTCCAGATCACCCCTCTTCCAGGAGTCCTGGTCCACGAGTCCTGCCTCGGACGGCTACAGTACATGTTGTTCCCCAGCGGGCAGCCGTGGATCAGGGGGGCGGCCAGATGCAGGAAACCCCCCTCTCTTTTCAGACGAAGGCCGCACACCACAAGGAGAGGGCGGCCGACATTGAACTTCCCAGGAATGATACCACAAGGGCGGAGGGCTGGCCTCGATACTCCGTATGCTTCCGAGGCGGGCACGCCTACGTACGCGCGTCACGGCCTCCCCTCCAGAGGGCAGACGGGGGGATTCAGCCTTGCCGAACCGCGAGACTTGGAATCCCTCCCCCCACTGTGCTGTATTATTACAGCACAGCACAGCGAGGCGGTCATCGAGGCTGCTCGCTTAACCCCTGAGTATTCATAACCGGACGAGTTGGGTCCAGCCACAATCGACTGGCCACATGACCCTTATTTTATGGTGGGGGATAGCGAAGGGCTGGTCCGAACCCCTGATAAGGCAAAAACTACCGAGTATACAACCTACAGGGGTAAATAAATGTAAAATGACGCGATAGCATTTGACCAATAGCGGACCGTAAAGAGTTATCCTGACCAGGTGATTGGTGCTGACTCTTCCGAAAATCAGGTGCCATGACCTCAATTTTACATTTATTAAGGCCTGTAGTTTGTATCCTCATCGAATAGTTTATCTTATCAGGGATAGGGGTATGATTTCTTGAACTTCAGGCCACGACTAAGTGGAGGAATGGGCAAGAGTGGTTTTCCATCATTGGAAATAAGTCCAAGTATTCAAGTATCGCTTTGACTAGTAGTGTCGATTTAGGCTTTTCTTATTCCTTCAGGCTTTCCCTGTCCACTTTCGACGTCGATCAAAAAGTCGTGATTCCGACTACCTCTCCTCCCTCGGTATCTGACCTAAGGAGAGATCTCGATGATCGACTCGAACCAAGACATCCCCTTCCTTAATCCGCGTATATCATCGCCCCTTGGCACGGCATACGTATTGAGAAACCAGCGGCCGTGGATTTGTTTTCCCGGTCTTCCAACAGCCCCGAGTGTTGACCTAACAACCCTCTGCGATCTCCCACCGCACGGCGTTCCCGTCGGCAACCTCAGACGCGCTCCTCTGGCAGGGCCGCCATTCTCTCCGGGAGCTTCCACGACCTTCGACCGCCGTCCGGTGCGCACTCGAACATTCTTCATTCGGCGTCGACAACGAGATGCTGACCATGAGGGGATTCGGTGAGGGTCTTGGGGGGTTTCATGATCGGGTTTGAGGCCCTCGAGGTGAGTTGCATGCGGAAATTCTGTGAGCGACGAGGAGCCTTGCTCGTTCGGCGGGTGTCAGCAATCGTGCTTCGCAAGACGGTGTACTTACTCCCCCCCTAAATACATGTGACTGGCTAGCCTGGCATAGACGGAATATGATGGCAACTTGGCACATGCAGCCCTGGAGTGGTTACATTTAATTAGGGGTGTCTCCGTGTCTCCGACTTCCCTGTTCCTACGTTGTAAACCCTTTGAACCAAGTGGATTGCTACACTAGAGGCTGCTGACTACCAAACGATGACTCCCTTAGATCTCTTGGATATTAGGATGTCGGCGTCGACGGGATGCGCCAAGTCCTCTGACCGGAACCCTAATTCAGCCTCATGCGCACTCCCCAGCGTGCTGGACTTTCGAATTGGTCTTGTCTGCACATATCCGTCCACTCGGCACTTTCGCATCACGATTCGGACGGGATTGCGGGCTGGTGGGTGCGAGATCTTGCACGTCCCTCCTCGCCCTCACCGCCCTCATTCTCACAGTCGTGGCGGCGGAGCCTTGCTGGGCCACGGCGTCCTGGTCCATCACAACCCTCACGACTCCATCGTCAATCGACGCTTCACTCAGAAGGACGACGAGCATGGCCGTTCTGTGGGTCTCGCCTCATGGCGACGCATATTAGGCGAGGACCACCAGTACGGAAAATCCAGCAATACCCCTCCATGCATCTACGACGCTTGTAACTCCGCGCACGCAACTCCATTTGATATCATGGACAGGCATCATAGTGAGACGTCCTTGCGCTTCATCATCGAAAACTTCTTTTTATAGTGCCTCGGTATCAGAGCCAGAAGTGCGTTTTTACGCATTGCTGGATTTGACGTCCTGATGACTCTCACGCAACTACTTCGTACATACGGAGTACACAATAAGCTCGCTTATTGGGTGGGGCTAACCGAACGAGTAAGTAACCTTGGTTGGGTGAGACCACCAGCCCCGGACCGAACGGATGGCCGTGTCTAGCATTCTAGTTGACCCGTACGATTTCTCGGAATCGATTGGCATCGCTCGCAGATTCTCTTCCCATGCGACTGTCCCGTCCTAGTTGCGGAGAGAGGCGAAGGACTCGCAAGGCTCCAGGACCACTGGACCCTTGTCGACCTGTGTTGTTGAATATGTGCCCCCCATAGATGATTTGCAAGCATTAGCGAGCCAATAGCCATCCTTTGACTCGAGGATCCCCGATTGTGCATGGTGGAGCTGCAAAGCAAGATGGAATGGTTGTTTCACCCCTCTCTCAACCATCATTGATCATTGCATCGGTATGGAAACTATCGGTACGGAAACCAATCCTCCCTATTTAACAACTACGGAGGAAATGCCTTCACCGGCCTTGCAAATGACTCCACTGTACATCTCGACCCCATGTAGGGATGCTATTTTCCCTTGGTGACAAACTTGGTGACAAGTTCGGCACAGCCTTTCGTCGCTACGTCGGTATTCTTCACCGAGACAAGAAATCCGGTGCCAGGACCGGTGGCCTTTTGCTGGAATCATGTGCTTCAGGTAGGGCTCCCTGAGATCTATCACTCATACAGTAGACATGATCGGCCTCTTAGGCAACTGCACATATATCTGTCAAGCCATCTGCAGCTCCATCCAATACTTCTCTGTCACTGCACCTCATCGTTACTTGCATCCAGACAGACAGCCACCAACCGCATACGGAGGAGTACTTAACCACTTAGACCGGCCTCGAAGCATCTCCAATCACTCTCAACTCATTCAACGCGTGGTCTCCTCATTCGACGTTTGATATCTCCGTCCACCACGGGTAACTCCATGTCTCCACGTCGCAACTCCTTCTTCGTCGAGCGTGACCATAAAGGTCGTGAGCGCGTGGTCCGGCGACGCTCATCCTCATGCGATTGTGGGAACTCTTGCCGTGAACAAATCATGGAAGCCGAAGATGATGCTCGAGCGGCAGAAGATCGTGCTCGAACCGCGGAAGATCGTGCTCGAATGGCAGAAGATCGAGCTCAAACCGCCGAGGCTGACTCCGCTGATTACCAACGCCGTCTCTCCGTCGAGCAGAGGAATGCATGGAACCTCCAACGCCAACTCCAACAAGTGACCAACGAGCACGCCGTTTGCCCACGGGTACAGGCAGACCGCGATCGCGCATGGGACGAAATCGATATCTTGAAAGAGGACCTCGAGAAAGACAAGCGCAAATACGAGAAGCTCGAGGAGAAATATCGCCAGCTGAAACGAGGAATCTCATACCACGAATACGGAAACGAAACATATCGCCTACGCTACGAGGAGAAAACCCAAGAATGCGAACTCTTTCGCCAGAGATATGTTGAGACGTACGAACTGAATCATCTGAATGAGGGACGCATTGCCGAGAAGAACCGTGCTTTGAAGGATAAGAACACGATGATTGAGTATCTGGAGGAGTGTTTAAGGGCCCGTCGGTTTTACGGGCACTGAATAGGTGGACGTCCAGGGGATTTCCGAGGGTTTATATGCGGAGGAGGGCTTCTTTCGAGACGGTTCGCCCGCCATTTCGAGGATGGGGATGACGAGTTCGCCCGAGCACGGTAGGGAGATGGCCGCGGTGGCACGGTGGGTGGAAGGGAGGGAGGGACGAACGAACGACCGAATGAATGAAGGGTTGTCATGATATGCGCTAGCATATATGAAATTCCGGGGTCAGCATCACGATCCAGCTAACCATCAAGCGTCGGTCCGCTAACAACCTTTAGCCGCAGGATCTCGCTCCCCTTTTGCATTCCGGCGAAGAGTGGAGCGCGTGTATGCGTGGAGTTCGCGGGCATGTTTTCCTACACAAACACCCAGCCGAAAAAAAAAAGACATCTCGTCGCCGACGCTCGTGGTGGGTTTCAGTCGGCCGCGAGAAGGCCATGCACATCAACATTTCTCATTGACGAATCAAGGGGGCTGCTGGTTTGGGATCGATTACACGATGCAACATCCGATCGGACGGGCTCGCCTGCACTCAGTACTGTATTGATCCTTCATCACATGTCATTTAAGCTTAAATAGATTGCGCGACTTCGTTTTCTTCGCCTCGAGTTGCACGGGAGACATTCTGCGTGGACATAGATTGCGGCGCGCGTGTTTTGTTTATTATTTACTCGCCTCGTGCGGTTGGTTTGGCGACGGACCGCAGAAGAGGCATCGAACCCCCTCCCCCCTTTCCAATATAGAGCACTTCCCAAACACCGCCATCTCGACCCCCCCCCCCAAACATGATTCCAAGTGACAGATGCTCGTGTTCCCTCGCCTGGTCGTGGCCTCGTCGCATCTCTCAGCCTAGACTTTGTCTACATACAGTACACGCTCCTCGATCGCCAGCGCGCGGACGCCCGAGTTCTCACCAACCTCATCCCACACCGCGCACCCCCCGTAGCCTCCCGTGCCACGAAACCCCACCCCGCGAAAGGAAGCATCGAGCAGGCATCCCGGACACAGACACGATCATTCTGATCCGCATCCGAAACGCGAGTCTTGGGGATGCCATCTCGCCAAGCATCAGATCCCCGACCCCAGCGCGACAAGTGGCCTTACGAAGTTACGGTATGAAATCCGCTCCGCTGCGCACCCCCTCGCCTCGTACCGGTGACGGGAAGGGCGTACCGAAAAGGGGGGAGGATCCTCGAGGTGGGAAAGGGTGGAGGGGTCGAGGAAACAATACGTAGTAGAAACAATACGGAGTGCAATACAGTACGTATTATACGATACCCTTTCGTCTGTGCGATGGACATCGACAACGACAGCGACAGCAAACCATGACTTTTCTCCTAGGCAGGCATGTCGCATCTGCTCCCTCTCAGCGTCTCCAATTCCCTCCCCCCCCCCCTTTACCGTCAACACCCCTCCATTTCCCCTCGCACCACCACACCAGCGCAACGATGACAACCACCATGAGTCCGGAGCATCACAAGCAAACCCATCCACGACCCACGCCTCCCTACGAGCACTTCGTCCTCCCTCCAACACGCAACTCCGTCCCCCTCCCCCCCAAGCGGAAGAGGCTCTGCTGACAGGCACACCGCAGCCCGCTCCCTCACCACGCAAAACATTAAGCGAATCAAGGCAGCCAGGCAGTGCAGGAATTTACCCAGGCATCCTCCCACACCCACCGTCCTCCTGCCCAATGGGAGGCGCGGAGCGAAGAGGTATGACTCCTTGAGCCAGCGTTCTGCTTTGGGGATTTCGGTGAGGGTGAGGGAGGTTGTATGGGAGGTTGTATGGGAGGGGGTTTTTGTAGGCAGTGTAGGCTGCGCAGGGTGCCTCGGGAGTTGACCCTGTGAGTTTGGACGAGGTGAAAGCGAAAGCAAAGCGAGCGAGCAATGAGAAGTTGACCGCGAGGGCTTTCTTTTATATATCTGATATCCCACACATATATCTTCTCCTCCGGCATTCAGCTTTCCACCCCGAGTTTATTCTTCGATTCGCCTGACGTTGCATTTCACGTGCATTGGACCTCTGTTTTCGATTCGAAGCCTTGTTTGAGTTCGAGGCCTTGTTTTAGTATTGGTGTTCTTTGGTGAAGGAAAGCATCCCTCATAATCGTCGCCGAGGGGACCTATTGGTAGATTCGAGTTGGATTGGCACGCATAACTTTTTTTTTTTTTTTTTTTTTTTTGGATCGAGGCCAACCATCCAAGCACAAACCGACCTGCCGGTGGGTGTGTGCCACTGCACGTGTGACGGACGCCTCCCACGATGTCTTCATCCAAGCCGAAGAAAGTCCACTACTCATCCACCACCAAAAGTGGCGGCAAATCCGACTCGAGATCCCATCATCGGCATTCGCACAAGGACAGTCGAGACTCGGGAGTGGGATCCTCGAGCGCATCCGATCGAGCATCCCTCGGGACATCACCCAATCAGCCTCCCTTCAACCCGCAAGAGATCCATAACCAACGCCACAACCACAACGCCCTCAACGAAGCCCTCGACGCGGCGAACGAGAGGATCCAGGAGCTCCTGGACCAGAACGCGCTGCTCGAAGCCTCCCTCAAAGACAGCAACCGAGAGAACCGCGCCCTCCGGAAAGAGAGGAGCGCACTCGAGGACGCCGTCGACGCCCTCGCCGAGGACCAACGCCAGACCAAGCGACATTCCGGCTCCTCATCACGGCCACCCGTCGCGTCATCCAGCATCAGCACCGCGAACTCCTCCGCTCCACGACACGCTGCCACACGGCGGCCCAGCTCCAGCTCCAGCTCCAGCTCCACGTGCAGACCCGGGCCTCCTCCCTCCGTCCCGCAAGCAACCGACCACATGCCGAACCCCTTCACGCCCCTTTCCGAGCGACCGCAAGTCACGTACGCGCCGTCGGTCGGGACCAGCGTGGCGTATTCCATGACGCCGGCGAACGTGCAGTATGCGCCGACCCCGGTGTTTACGCATCAGACGGTGGCGCAGACGAGGCCGAGGGAGAAGAGGGGCGCGACCCAGGAGAGGATGTATCCCAATGACGGGAATTATCATGCGTATCCTGTGTGAGGGGAGGGGGGTGGAGGGTCGGTGGTGGACGACGGGTTGGTCGACGGAAGGGGGGGTGGGATATATGGATAGATATATGGATGGCCATGGGTGAGTGAGGATGGATGAGGAAGCGAGAAGGGATGAGGAAGCGAGGAGAAGAAGCGAGGAGAAGAAGCGAGGAGAAGAAGCGAGGAGAAGAAGCGAGGAGAAGAAGCGAGGAGAAGAAGCGAGGAGAAGAAGCGAGGAGAAGGAGGAAGCGAGATCGGAGGTGGGATGGGAGAGATGCAGGTCGAAGCTACCCCGCCATCCATGGAGACTTGATCTGGTGGAGTCACCACACGGGGAGAAGTCACGATGTTTTGGTCGCGGCACGGCGAGGGGGGATTATTCTTCGTCTTCGCGAAAGCTTGGATCACGATCCACGCCGTGGAGATCTGGCGGGGAGGGAAGAGAGCGCGGTGACCTGGCAACAACACCACCACGCCGCGACACCGCGATGCCACGATACCACGACGACGCCTTCCTCATCCCACCTATGAGGCTGCGGTGTTGCGCTTCCGTCAGCAACATCTGAGTCACGGCTCGCCATCCTCGTTACCTCCGGGACATCTTCACAGTCTCATCACCACATGCGCTCGCCAACCACTTCCGTCCCTCCATCAACACCACCAATAGCCACCTTCACCACCAGCAATTACCTTCGCCTCCACATCTTCACATCTTCACATCTTCACATCTTATCTTCACTTTTCCACAACCTCCACACCTCTACACCTCAAGAATGGTGAAATTCTATCCCTCCCTCTCCCACGACCTCCAAACCTGGGCCCTCGCCCAACCCATCTTCTTCATCTCCTCCGCGCCCCTAACCGGTTCCCACGTCAACCTCTCCCCCAAGGGCCTCCCCTCCACAACCTTCACCATCTTCTCGCCCACCAGCTGCGGCTACATCGACGCGACGGGCTCGGGCGCCGAAACCATCTCGCACCTCTACGAGAACCGTCGCGCCACCATCATGTTCTGCTCCTTTTCCGCGTCGCCACGCATCCTCCGGCTGTTCTGCACCGGCCGCGTCGTGGAATGGGACCGTCCGGAGTTCGACGCGCTGCTGTCGAAGATGGGGAAACGCCGCATCGACGGCGCGCGCGCCGTCCTCGTCTTCGACATCTTCAAAGTGCAAACCTCCTGCGGCTACGGCGTCCCGAAAATCAGCTCGTCTCCCCAAGGCGACGAGGGAAGGGCATTTGAAGATCGCGAGACCCTGGGGCATTGGGCGAGTGTCAAGGTGGAGAGGAACGAGATAGCCGCGTATCAGGTGATGAATAACGCATGTTCTCTTGATGGCCTGCCGGGCCTGAAGAGTGCGAGGAGGGACGGGGGGGAGGTGTTGGCTGTGGGGGATGTGATGGCGGGGGGGAGGAGGGTTTGGGGTCAAAAGGGGGCACTGGGCGTGGGACTTGCGATTGGGATGGCAGTCGTGCTTCTGGCGCAGTATTCGACGTCGTTTTTGGGCTGGGCTTTTCTCCCGGAATAGGTAGCCTCACGGCGGTGGATGGGAGTCGGGAGATGGAGTTGGCATTCGCTTAAGCGGGAGTTGCTGTGACTTGTGGCGGCGCGCGATGGTTCTGATTACCGATTAGTATTGCTCGCAAGGGGACAAACCCTTGGGGCTCATAGAATTCACTTACCACTTCTGCTTGCTCACTTCTCAATGCCGCCGTGACATCTATGACGAGAACATGCGCCAACCCCTCTTACAGCAAAACCCTCTGCAAACCAAGGAACCGAAAATCCCCGTCATACAGTTAGCCCTCCTGATTCTAAGCGAGGCCAACCGCGCTAAGCGAGCCCAACCTCCCCCATCATCTGGGCACTAACATCGTAGAAGCTCCTGCCCCGCCATCGAAACCGTCTTGATATCATCTCCTCCTTCCACCTCTCACCTCTCACCCCCGACGACGAACCCCCGCCATCGAGGCCTTGACAGGGGTGCTGCGTGTTTGGAATATCTAGCAACGGGCGGAGATGTCCCGGGCCGTCGTCGTACGGAAGGGATGCTTTCAGGGGGGGGGACACGACGAGGGCGGCCGACTTGGACCGCTCGAGGCTCGTCGGGATCTTGATTCAAGCTATCTGCCAAACCCCCGGGGGTCCTCGGCAGTAGAGCAGAGAGCCGAGATCTGGAGGAGGGGATGGGATGGCATGGGAAGGTGTTGAGCTGGGTGTGAGGCGTCGGCTCGGGTGTCGAGTTCGCCAGGATCAAGCAACACGCTAATCTCTCCTCGCATCCAGTCATTCAATGGGGTTCAATCCATTCGATTCATATTCAACAGCTCGGCGGCTGCGCTCCCATCTATGATACAGCCGTCCAAAAAGAACTCCCATACCTATGATACAGCCCATGGTCTCATTATAACGCCACTAGATCCTCCTCAACGCCAAATGGTATCCGATGTGCCAATTACAAGAAATACTCGCCTGCGCCACGACGGCTGGTAGGGACAGCACGTTGGTCTTCTGGAACGGCACTGAAGATGCTGAATTTGGGCTTTAGATCTTCGCCTACGTTCATGATCGAGGCAACATTACCGCAGCGATAGCAGTAGTTGGGGGCGGACCAGACTGTGACGACTGACTTTTGGGAGAAGTGGTACTAGATGCCGTTAGAATCGCGTCGAAGATGAAGGGGTTGGAGCAAATCACCTTGTAGCCTTCATTGACCAATTGATGAGCACGTGCGATCAGCCTCAGTCCATTGACATGATTGAACTCGGTTGCCACTTTGTCTCCAAACAACCATCCAGCCCCGCGGGGGGAAACAGCCCATGTCTCAACGTCCTCGGGATCACTCCAGACTAGATCACAGAAAGCGCCTTCGTGGGGAATCTCTTGGGCGCGTGCCACCACACGGATCTGGTCCACAGTTCGAATTTCTGGGCTGAGACCTCCGTGTACGCAAAGGACTTCGCCATCAACAACGGCCGCAAGGACCAAGAAATCAAAAACTTGACAGCAAGATTTCCAGACCGAGGCGTTTCCGTACTTCTGCTGGCACTCCTCGTAGAAGCCATAGACCTGCGTGATTTGCCGGGATTCGTGATTGCCACGAACGAGGGTAATCTTATCGGGGTACATTGCCTTTAGGCACATGAGCAGAGTGAAGGTCTCCAAGCTGAAGTAGCCGCGATCGACGAAATCTCCAAGGAATATGAAGTTCTGATTGCCGCTTCCAGAGACTTCATTTACACCACCGATAGCTGAATCGCCTCTGGAACTCCCATCGCGGCTAGATTGTCCTGCGGTTCTCGGTCGGCCACGAGACTCCTCCTCATCGTCATCCTCCCCGCTCGCGCTCTCAATACCACTATCTCCGCCACGGATCTTCTTCTTCAGCTTCGGGTTCGTGATCTCGGTGGGGGGTTCGATATCATCGGAGGAAATGGCGGTAGTCTGCGTGATGGGGGCTTGGACGTTGGTCTCGCCTGGCATACCACCGGCAATACGGAAGAGCTCGAGAAGGTCGTAGAATTGGCCGTGAATGTCGCCACAGATCGTGACCGGTGTTGTGACGGGTTGTATGTTGGATTCTTGAGCAATGTTAGCGCCCGTCGCGTCAAGGCAGTGGCAAGAAGTTCATGGACCAACCTTCCATGAGGCACTCCTTGACGATCTCACAGAGCTGCTTCATTATGCTTTCCGGCAGGTAATGGCATTGCTTCGCCTCCTCCAACCATTCTGAGAGCCCCGCATTCTTGCTCAATTTCGCAGGACCTGGCTTTGGTACTGATGGCTTCGACATTCTGGGTAAAGGGCTGTATCCTGTGTGACTGAAAAATATACCAACACCTGGCGGGGAAGAGGATTCGGGGTCATCAAAAAGGCACAAGCGGCGGCAAAGTCAACCAAGGCGTCAATTATGGTGGCTGAGAGTGACAGGTTGTGCAAATAGAATTTTTCCAACTTTCCGATCTGTATTGCCACCACTACCTTTAACTAACACGATATTAGCTAGATTGTATGTTTACAAGCCTATTATAGATAAGTAGGTCTCTCGACTACCTCGCCTAACCGGTAACACCTCGGGGCAATATACTAAAGATGACTACAGTCAACTTAGCCTCTATAAGTCTACGTAGTAGAAAGGTTTGTGACATAGCTGTTATAAGAATCTATAACTAAGAAGAAAGAGTTATAAAGGAACCCTTAACTTAAATATAGGACGCGCCGTACGAGTGACTTATACATCGCTTAACTAGTCTAGCCACGTATAGTTATGCTTTGTCTATTACGGTGACCAGTGTGGTGACCAGGAAGTCGGAAAGTCAAAAAAATCTATTTGTACAACCTGTCACTATAATCCACCCTAGTAAATTAGCGCCGCCATCGTGCACAACGCTAAGCGATGGCCTTCGCGCTACGAGTATCTTATCGCCGAAAGCCTTACGGTAGACAAACCTAAACACACAAAGTCAAGCTCGCCCAGGTCTGCATCTTTGTCGTCACAGAAGAACACGCTTCGTTTCATCACCATGGTTGCATTTTCGGCGCAGGCAAGCGGTCGATCCGAGGCAAATGGCATCCTCCCAGTTACAGCATCACAGACCGCGACAACAGGCAACTCGTCCAAATCAAGTGGGGCAAAGCCTCCAGCTCCCAGATTGAAGATCGTCATCCGACGTCTCCCTCCAGGGCTTACGGAAAGCGAGTTCAGTACAATACTTAGCGAAGAATGGAAGCTGGGGCAAGGAAAGGTTGACTACTTTCGCTACAATATTGGAAAGGACTCTAAGGAGTAACATGATGTCTCGCTAGATTGATCAATAGCTAACAATTTCAAGTCCCTCCAAGCCCTCTCGACCGTCCCGGGCATACCTACATTTGACGAACGAGAGCCATATCCCTACTCTATCAGAAACAGTTCGGCAGGCAGTATTTGAAGATGCCCAGAACACTTTCACCCACTCCTGCCTCATTGGCCCTCCTAGCGTTGAGTTTGCGCCATACGGTCGAATTCCCGGTGGTAGACGTCGTGTAGATGCGCGCGCCGGCACGATTGATCAAGACCCCGAATTTATGGCTTTCTTGGAAGGTTTGGCGAATCCAGTCACGCCTGAAAAGACAGGTGCCGAAGCTATTGGTGATGGGACATCAGGAAAACAAGAGAAAGTCACAACCACCCCACTTGTTCAATACTTGAAGGACAAAAAGGCCAACAAAAGTAAGGAGGCAGCAGTCAAGGCCGCAAAGAAACAAGAAGCTCAAATAGCCAAAGGAAAGGGCGCCAAGGAATCTGCTGCATCCACGGAAGATACCAAGAAAAAGGGCAAAGAGGCTAAAGTAGGCAAGTTGGTGGAGAAAGCTGCAAAGGAAGCTATCAAAGTTTTGAATCGAGAAACTTTGTCTAAGCAAGCAGCAGATTCCACAGGCAGAAAACCCGAATTTTCCGCCTCAGAATCTTCTACACATCCTAAGTTGGACCTTGGAAGAGTTCCCAATCGGCAGAGAGGCTCCGTCATCGCAGCTCATATCCGAATGTTACAGCGAGATCTTGGTCTCAGCCCTGCTCAGGCTCATCGTCAAGTCAGACGTGATACTGTAGATGCTCAGAAAGCTGCACTCGCCACAAAAGCTGCCACTGAAACAAACGATGCTGCAACTCTAATATCGCAACCTCCTACGATTCCAACTGCTCCCAAGGCAATCGCCACACAGGCCAGTAGCCGACGTTCACGTGCGAAGGCCTCTTCATCGAACGAGTCTGGGACCAGTAAAGGTTCCTCTACGGCAGGTCCCTCAACCGCCACTCCACCCACTCCCGTGGTGCTCTTGAAGAAAACCGACACTGGTCCTCCTCCGCCAGCTACAACGACATCCACTATACAAACAGGCAAGTTAGTGCCAGCTGCTAGTGCTAGAAAGTCGCAATCAACGGCTGCTCCGTCAGAAGGAGCCACCCAAGCTTTTATCAAACATGCCAACCCTTCCCAAGGTGTGACTGAGTCACTTCTGACAGAGGCAATGGAGAAGTTCGGCACAGTTTCTACGGTGGAGATTGACAAGAGAAAGGGCTTTGCCTACGTTGATTTCGTCGATGCTGCGAGTTTGAAAAATGCAATGGCAGCGAACCCAATTGCTGTTGCACAGGGTACCGTTCAAGTCATGCAGAGAAAGGGTACCGCTCTACCTCCCGAGAAGAAACCTGTCCATCAACCCCACCAAGCTCCACACATCCCAAATCGTGGTGGCCGCGGAGGCAGAGGTGGCATTGGAGGTCGGCGTGGGGGTCGTGGTGGAGGCCGAGGCGGAAATGCTGTTCAAGCTCCTACCTATGCTCCGACTGGTCCTGCTGTCAAGTGAGAAAGTTATTTTCCTCGGCAGTACCAATCATCCATCGAGCATGTTCAGATAAAGTGCCCTTTGTTCGATGGCAAACATGTGCCAGACTGTTCCAAGTGTTTCCAGTCAACGGTCTAGGTAATTGGTTATTTGGAATATCTACTAGAACGGAACGCTGCAGCTGTTGCTGATTGCTCAAGCAAAGAAAGCGGCGTCTGAATTTCGAGACACATGTAGCATAACAACAAGGAACGAACATAGTTGTTGCGCTAATGTCAGCGTTAGAGCCCATGTTGGGCATCACTGGGAATGTGTACCTTGAGTAGCAATGATGCATGAAATTCCTTTATTAGACCTCTAGTCGAAAGAATGGGGCATGTAAGCGGGAAAGGATTATATCTTGAAGGTGGTTGCTTGACAGGATTCCTGCAACTAAGATTATCACATTACTTACTACTAGCGGATTTGATACGCCTTTGGAACTACAGGAATGAAACACTTGCGCTCTGCTCTGATATATTTCGTGATTTTTGCCAACGTGGCCACTCTTCACGGCGCCGCAGGAATAAGCAGTAACTCTTCAGCTTTTTCTCCTACTTCTAAGATTCAATTCGCTCTGGCCCTTTGCCATTATTGATACCACTGACGCCTTGCTTGTTCTGTCACGCTTCGCTTGTGCTTGATAAAGCGGCTGTTATTCGCTGGATGTTCCATTCACATTCACTGGATGTTTCTTTAACATTTGCTAGATGTTCCATTCACATTCGCTGGATGTTCCATTCACATTCACTAGATGTTTCTTTCACATTCGCTGGATGTTCCCTTCACATTCGCTAGACGTTCCTTTCACATTCGCTTATCACTAGCACTTTAATTTAACTTCCGGCTCATCTCCGGTCTTAAGTCGCTTCTATAAGCAAAGCGATACTAATCACCCTTTACGTAACGCGCTTCACATTCGCTAGATGTTCCTTTCACATTCGCTTACCTCAACTTTAACTTTGTTTTGGTCTCCGCTTTTATTTGGCCTAGCTCAACTACTTCTTATTCACCTTCCCACCTGTCTCCACTTTTATTTTGCTTAGCGCAACTAGTGCTTTTTAACTTCCTTCTTGTCTCCGATCTTCTTCGCTTATCACTAGCACTTCAATTTACCTTCCGGCTCACCTCTGGTCTTAAGTCGCTTCTACAAGCAAAGCGATACCAAATCACCCTTTATTCAACACGCTTCACATCTCGCTTCTCAACAAATCTCGCTGTTCTTACAATGGCAGGTAAGTTCAATCATTTATTTCTTCTCTTAAAATTTCGCAACCCTTAAAGAAGGTGCGCGATGTGGCCGACTGTTTCTTGTAAGGTGTTTCCTTATCAGAGGCGACTAGTATGGACCGCTCTGGTTATTCTGTACAATTTTCTTTTTGAGATTCTGACACTGGCAAACCGCGATATGAGAAGGGAAACTGACTGTCTCTTATTAGGTGTATCAAATGTTTTTTCAGCAGACGCTATTGCCAGCGGACACTCTGGACAACCCAGTGTTGCGTCAGCAGCAAGTGGTATAACATTAGACAAGTTTGAGGTCTTCGAAAAGCTCCCCAACGAATTGCAGCTCAATATTATCAAGTTTGGCACCAATCCTGATTGCCGAGTGGTCCTCCTCCAAAAAGAAGAAGGAAAAGGCGGTTGGGTTGTCAAATGCATTGAAAGGGGTCCCTCATTCCCTCTTTCTCTCCTGAAGGCGGCCAGGGAGGAGATCCTACGGGGATTTAAGACTTTGGACCCTACTGCACCGGGTGCAGAGTCTGTGTTGGTCAATTACAAGGCGGATATCATCACATTCGCGCTCGATTGGGGCTGTCCAATTCATTACTTTGTTCCTGGCATCGCCGCTGAGCAACGTCAACTGATCCGCACAGTCGGAGTCTATCACAAGAGCAGGACATCACAACAGGAGAATTTGAATGAGCTAGCCAACGATCTCCATCACCTTGGCGAGGTGGAGCAATTGATCATCTCCAGCTGGCTTACAAGCGACACAAACAAAATTCCTCAAAGCAAAGACCCTAGAAATACCCTACTCAATTACAGATCTCTTGTCAATGGCACGGAGGATGTCGTGATGACAGGTCTTACCTTCCTGCTGGCATTGCTTGCGAGACTGGAGAGAGACAATCCGGGATGGAAGGCACCAAAAGTGTACCATGCGCAGTTTAGGTGGAACCAGAAGACGGGACATCTGGAAATCAGTGAGATTGAGGAGGCGGTGGATATGACAGAGGACGAGGATGAGGATGCGGATGAGAGATGTTTTGATGATCCATGTGGGGTCTGCACTTATTGCGAGGAGCACTATGGACCGTGAAATGGGGAATAAAGGGAAGGGAATTCGGGGTCGCATTATGGACGATGTTGAGCGGCGGCACACAATCTTCGTTTCATTTCTGCGTAGCCAAAAACAGGCTTCTCGATTCATTTGCTTTGGCCTTTTTGGAATCGAGCCTTACGAGGAGCTTGACCATTAAACTAGCCTAGCTACCTCTAGTCTTCCTTTCTCACTTACAATTTTCTTTTCGAGATAGCGCTAGCCTAGCAAGATATCGCAAGGAGTTGATCTCTTCTGACTTTTCTTGCAACCTCTCTTATCGCGCTGGATATAGCTCATTCCGGTGATGCTCGTGCGGAGAATTTCAAAGCACGATTGCCGCGTCCACAGTAATCGAGATTCGCGAGGTTAGTAATTGTTATAGGGCAACGAAGATGTAGCATGGTCGTCTGAGACGACCATAGGTCACCTGAGCAACTCGATGGGAAGCTGTGATATGTAGCCACCAGAATGTGTTTCGAACGATTGACACTAAATTAAGTCCAGCCCAGTCTTATGGAAAGCCAAAGAGGATGGCTCATTGATGTTTGAAAATATTAGAATAGAAAAATCATTCGCTAATTGACCACGGAGGAGGACATCGTTGAAGAGGAGCTATGGGTGCACTCAGTACAGATGCCTGTACGAATATCTCTCCTCAGAAAAGCTACAGCGTCTATTGTGATCTAGAGCTAATGAGTCCGCGCAACTTGCCAGGCGATATCGGAACATCAACTTGGACGCCCCCGTGGATCTTACCTGCTGGTTAGGGACTAAAACTCGAAAAAAAAATTATAACTAGCCTACTCAAAGATTTAGTCTCGGCTTTCCACGAGCTATATGCTAATTGAGTTCAGGTACAAAAGTCCTAAAGTTCTTGGAAGACACATAACAAGGCGTTTCTCATGACTATGGATAACGGTGTGGAGGTTTTTGCTAAATTTCCTAATCCTAACACCAGGCTAGCATTTTACACAATTGCTTCTGAGGTGGCTACTCGATATTTTGTTGGTTGAACCACGTCCTACAACTGAATTGTAGAGGTACTAATAGTTGGGCTATAGCTCCGGGAAGTACTAGTTTTTCCAATCCTAGGCAGCTCGGCACATTATTCAAATCCACACAATCCGGTTTGGCGCTGAATATATCCTCGAAGTGAAAGCTAGGGGGAAGCCACTAAGAAGCATATGGCATTGGTGACCACGAGAGCCACAACTAAGTCTGGTGACAGAGCTCGTTGACTTGGAAGCACAACTTGCGACCATACGTTTTTAGAAGCGTAGCGGCATCTACTTCAAGGGTGATCTGAAGGAATCGTTACCGAAGGTTTTCTGCTTAGATTTTCTGCTACTGGCCTCCGCCAATATGGAATCGTCATTGTCTTATGTATAAAGATGCCATCGGGATATTAACCCGGGCAACACTGTGGGAGGACGGTACTATGAACCTAGACCGAGGACTATGTAACGTTCAATCTCAGCTGCGAATGAAGATTCAACGAGATAATTTGGCCTGGATCCCACGCAAAGCCGCATGTAATTATCAACGAGGCCTAGAGGGGACCGAAACGCTCGAAAAGTATATCTCCCCATTGAATTCTCTCGACGGAGACACGTTAGCTCTCTCTCTCTCTCTGTATATGTATATACATATAACCGGACTTTTCTGTGCTCCATTTTGGCTGAACTGCTTGATACCGCTCTTGAATAGAGGGAGTTTTTCCACTGGGGCTTGAAAAGTGTTTGCACATTAGCTCACACGGTCGTGAGAGAACTCCGACCTCCAAAAAGAAATCAACCAAAGAGGAAAGAATGCACTCGCTTCTGTAATGACAAGCCAGTGTTACAACATCCAAACACCAAAGTTCCGTGTGCAATTGCAGGGAGGCGGGGGTTTCCAGATGCCAAAACTGCCATGCCATGAGTTGAGATGGCTCTTTGACTGATCAGAATCAAGGGGAAGAGGGAGTGGGAGAGAGTTTCAAAGTGTCCAACGATCATAAGAATTGCAATACCACAGAGAAGGAACCAATAGCAGAGGTGAAAAGGTGTACAGCCAATTGATATTGACACGAGAATATGATAGGCTGAGGCTAACGTAAATCTTACAGTCCAATAGGAAACTATGAGGTTCAAATCATGATACGAATGCCTTCCGGGTTTAATAACCACAATTCAGATGAGAATATTTCCAGTCTTATGCAAGGTGGAGTAGTTCGGGCTGTGCCTGTCGGAGTTTCGGAGCAAACAATTCCTCCATCCCCGGTCGTCCTTCAAGGACCACCTCAAGATCTCTCCCAGCGGCATTTCCAAACCTCCCTTCCCCCCGCAACGAACCTCCTCTAGCTCGAACATCCGGTTATACGGACTAAATGGACATGAGCGATGTATCAACAAGCCCCCAGCCAGGAGCCGATATGGCTTCCTCCGCCAATCGCGCATGCGGAAATTGCGCGAGGGCGAAAGCGAAGTGTATGCCACAGGTGGGAGTCTACCATGACAAGAGATGCATAAGGTGAGTCTATTTTGATTGGAGCGACTTGAGCTTGTGTGGCTGACTAGTCGGCGGTAGATGTCTTCGTCTACAGAAGGATTGCGTTGTCGAGCCTCGAAAGGCGAGGAAAAGGAGGTCGCCAAACCAAGCCACGTGAGTTGATTGTCTCTTCCAAGCCGAACTCGTATGAGAAAGGGACCTATACCTTTTTGGTGCTGCTCGATCTGTAATGTTCCTTTCATTGTTTGCCACAAATACTTCCCCCGTTTTCTATCCAGGTATAAGCACATTTAGTTACCTGTGAGTGAGAGCCCCGAGTTATTCCTTGCAGTCATCTTGTAGTATGGCCTTGAACGTCCCGCCTCGGAGAGAGGTTCCGATGGATTAATGCTGGATCAAACAAGATCCTCCATTCTTTCAAGTTTTGATTGGCTGCTGATTCCAACAGAAACGTTGCCCACCTAGAAGAGAAAATCGAAAGCCTGGTCTCACTTCTGGGCGCTCATACTGCGTTAAAGCAAGATATAGCAACAGGTGTAGGCCAGCCAGCTACACCGGCCATTCAAAACTATCCCCGCCCTTCGACATACCAGCCTTCTCAGCCCTGGGGTGAAACTGGAGGTAATTCTGGCTTGCAACCCGAACCACGAGCGCAATGCTTTGCTACGTCTTCCTCAACAGCCGAAGCGAACAATCCTCCACCAAGAAAAGATCTCACGATCTTCCCAGGAGAGCAGGCAGATGCTCTTTTTCGAGTCTTCAGAACCGAATACGCGTTACACTTCCCATTTGCTTTTATACCCCCTGATATCGATGCCGATCAACTGCACGAGAAGCGGCCATGGGTTTACAGAGCCATCATGTTAGTCGCGAACCACAATCACCGACCGCGGCAGGTTGGGATGTCGAAACAATTCGCTATGGATGTCGCGGAAGCTCTGATCTTGAAGGGCGAGAAAAACGTCGACATACTGCAAGGATTGCTTATTCATAATGCGTGGTAAGTCATCTTGGTTCTCTTCAAAGATAAGGGTTGTTGTACAGAACATGAAGTGATGATACCTCATGGTCATCTCTCGCCCTCCAATTTGACTTCAGGGGCCCTATGTCGGATGAGCTGACAACCCCCCACTTCTCGTCTGCTGCTATTGCCCCATCCACCCCACGTCCTGAGAGTTTGTGTTTGTTCCTCGTACGCCGGAAGGATGTAATTTCCCAATGCTATGTTCTACTCCTCAATGTAATGTTCTGGATGCTTAGGCATACTTTAACTTGAACAAACATGATTGCAACCACTAACCATGCCAATCAGGTCGTACTACTACTCTCCAGTGCTACCACAAGCACAATCAATGATTCTGTTCCAGTTAACACATGCCATGGTGTTCGATCTAGGTTTAAACAAACCAGTCCGGGACAACGAGGTTTCAGACATGCTCCCAGACACTTCGAAGCTTCTCCCTGAAGATAACCCAAAAGAGGCGCGACGAAGTTTAGATGAGCGTCGAACATTCCTATGCTGTTATTTTTCAACATCAGTGTATGTATGTTCCTACGTTGTTTTACCAATTGAAGAACTGAAGCTAATAATTGCCAGAATGTCTATCCATATCCGCAAGGTAGAAGTGCTGCAGCATACGCCATATTTGGACTACTGCTGCAACATCTTGGATCAGGCTCGAGACCGACCATTAGACGAGCAGCTCGTTGCCTTAGTCAGATTACAGTGCATCGCCGATTCTTTCCAGCGGAGTCTCACACACAAACACGAAAGCTTGTCGGGCGATTCGGCAATGCTTAGCTGGATGTACTTGAAGAGTATGAGGGAGGAGCTGCATAGCTTTTGGGCAACTTTGTCTGATGAACTGCGCTTAAATCGTTAGTACCCGTCCGCAAGATTACACGATTCGAACGCTAACCTCTAATTTTGTCAGATCTTGTACTTACGACCTTCTATAGCGCCGAGGTTATACTATTTGAACCAATCGTTCAAGCAGCATTGCCATCTAGAACATTCGGAATGGCTAATGCTCAGCGCTTGGATATGTTGTACAGCTGCATGACCGCAGCCCGGAGGCTACTCGACGCGTTTATTCAGCAACCCGTCGATTTCTATATTCCATTCTCTCTTGCCCAATTGGCATTCATAGGAACAGGACTTTCGACACTCTTCAAAATATCCATGTACGAAGAGCCAGGTTGGGATCTCGTAGAAGCACGGAAAACAGCCAACCTGTCGCAGTACTTCGATGAGCTTATTTCAAAATTTGAGAAGGCCGGGTCGATTGTTGA
This sequence comes from Amylocarpus encephaloides, assembly GCA_019669835.1. Lineage (NCBI taxonomy): Eukaryota > Fungi > Ascomycota > Leotiomycetes > Helotiales > Amylocarpus > Amylocarpus encephaloides. The sequence goes on along the minus strand of MU251468.1, from coordinate 46,045 downwards.
CATGAACCAGCTTGAGCAGTGTAGGATGTGCTTCTCGACCGGTTGCTCTCGAGCCATGAGAAGGGTAAAGGGGCTTTATGAAAGCAAGATCGCGGGCAACACAGGCCAAAATATCACAGCACCTCAAGACCATCCTGGACTGACTGGGATGGAGGATGTTATCAGTGGTGAAGAGGTCGATTGGGTCAACGATGTATATTGGCAAGAGCTAATGGGGGATGTCAATTTCTCGCAATTCTAATTTTATGACTTCCATCGAGTTGGAATCTGGAGCGGCTCCGAAAAGCTTATGTCCGGTCCGCCCTTCGGATTCACGACTCCAACTAAACAGAATAAAAGCTCGACTAAACAGAATAAAGCTAACCAAATCCGGTAGTGCACGGTGCTGAGTTCGGAGACACGATGCCCCGAACTTTAGCCGCTACTCGAGTAACAAACACTAAGGTGTAAACAGTAGACTCGTACGCCTCCTGCTCGCTCGTAAATACACAGAGCTCACGAGGTGAGTCGGTCGAGGTGGCGCTTCCTTAATTAAATGAACCAGTATCGGTAAGGAGGTAATGTGCATCCATGAGAAGACCGTTTGATCGCTCTTTCTTCAAACTCTTGGATATCTATTTCACCCCTTTGTAAGTAAGCATTATGCAAACCACAGGAGATCAAGAAGCCTCAAAGTTTAGCGAAGTCAGGACGCCAAGCGCGAGTACGAGACAATCCGACTCCAAGAGTCCAACTACGTACTCTGAGCTTTCACCCTTTCGTCGCCATTAGTCTACAGCCAAATTTGATGCTATTCACACATTATTACCTCTTCATATTATCGAACATGTCTCCGCACACTGAAACCACTTCTATGGGAGCTATTGATGGCTGGGAGCGTCCTCAGGCGCTCATACGCCGCTAGGCTAGGGGTCGAGAAATGACAGAAGCTCGAGCTGCCTTACTTCCACCATCCTGTCACTTGCTTGGTTGTTCCGAAATTGTTTGTACCGGTCCGAACTGCTCTTGGAGATTATATGATTGACACAAGGATGTCATCTACTACGTTGTCCGTACTCCGAAGTACTCCGTAAACCTTTGCAGCTACTATCCTCGGATGTTATTTTGTGGATTTACAAGGATTTAACTCAGGGGATTTTAACCTATGATTTTAATGCAATCTACCAGAATACAGTCTCACCACCGGCTTAATTAGTACTTTGACTTATATTCTGGAAGTTTTCATGGATATGATTGGTTGAAATGCCTGGTAAAACGGACTGATATTAACCCCATAAAATAATATTTGAGCCGGGGGGTACAACTTACATCGAATTCCGTCCTGTTGTCCTCCGCAGTTATGCAACTACGAACACGTCCGAACATAAAGGCCTGTCCCGAAATGAAGTTTATAATCATGAAGTCCCCCGCCATGTGGAAATTCCACCGATGGAGGTATGCCTCTACACTCCCTAGACTTTGACACCAAGAACGTCATGACACACACCTTTGATCACGTCCCGAAAAAGGGTGATTCTTCTACCCGATCTAGTTCGATACCCCCAGCGACCGCAACCACTGCGCAAAGCGAGAATGAACTCCTTTCCAACAAGATTGAGGCTCGACCAGAGGTCGCACGTAATATTGAAGTTTTCGCCCCGGATTCACCAATAGAATATCTAAATGGGATGAAGCTATACTTGGTCCTACTTGGAGTTGGATTGGTTGTTTTCTTGATGATGTTAGACCAAACGATCGTTGTCACTGTGAGTTCAACATAGTGACATCCCTACTTCTTGCTTGTTCGCCAACAAGATGTGCTTGAGAAAGAAAATTACGAAGACGGGACTAATACTGACCTTTACACGCTAGGCTATTCCGGAGATAACAGGTACCTTCGATTCGCTCAAAGATATTGGATGGTATGGAAGTGCCTATATGCTTACGCTGTAAGTACCAATAAAACAAAACATGCTGCGCTTGTGTCACTTACATAGTCTAGAGCATCTTTACAACCCCTAATCGGCAAAGTGTACCAGCACTACAACTCGAAGGCAAGTCAACTAGCAGAAGGAATACACCTTGGTGATAACCACTAATTAGTCGTCCAACAGGTGGTTTTCATAAGTTGTCTCACTGTATTCGAAGCCGGATCTCTCATTTGTGCGTTGGCCCCTGAATCATGGGTGTTGATTGTTGGAAGAGCTATCTCAGGAGCTGGAGGTTCGGGCCTCGTAATTGGATTCTTGACCATCCTCTCTGTTGCCGCGCCACTTGACAAACGACCTTGTAAGTTTGACAATCTTTATCACTCTCTTGTCGTTCAGGCTCTCGCTAATGCCTGTTTCTTCCTTTTCAGTCTACATGGGAATTGTTATGGGAGTATCTTCACTAGGACTCGTCCTTGGTCCCATTCTCGGCGGGGTTTTCACAGAACACGCCTCATGGCGATGGTGCTTCTGGCTTAATCTTCCCTTCGGCGGGGTGACGCTCGCTATCCTATTATTTATCCAAATTCCGAACGGAGGAAAAGAAGGCACAACTAAGGCAACACTCAAAGAGCAGTTCGATCGACTCGATATCCCAGGCTTCGTTATCTTCGTTCCTGCAACCATCATGCTTCTGCTAGCTTTTGAATGGGGTGGAGTACGCTACCCGTGGAAATCAGCAACGATCATTGGGCTGTTCTGCGGTGCTGTTGGCACATGCGTGGTATTCTTTCTTTGGGAAAAACGACAAGGAATGGTTGCTATGATTCCATTGCCAATGTTGAAGAATAAAGTCATGATCTACGCCTCAATTACGATGACCATGTCCCAAGGATCTTTGCTGGTCATCACTTTCTATCTACCAGTTTGGTTCCAGGTCGTCAAGAACGCTACCCCCACTATGGGAGGTGTGTACTTCATGCCTTCAGTGGGAGGTCAGGTATTCGGTGCTGTTATTACTGGTGCTCTGAGTAAGTCTACAACTTCTATCTCACATAACTCTCCCATACTAATACACTGCAGCGTCTCGCACCGGTTGGTACACTCCATGGGCGATCGCCGGACTAGCCCTCACATCTCTCGCCTCCGGCCTCCTCAGTATCATGACCCCATCCTCCGGTCCGGGGCTCTGGGTGACCTTTCAACTCATATCCGGATTCTCTCGCGGCCTCACAATGCAACAACCCCTGACCGCCATCCAAGCTACGCTTCCCAAGGCCGAGTTCGCAGTGGGCAATGCGTTCCTTATGTTCTCTCAGATTCTTGGTGGCGCAATTTTCGTTTCCCTGGGGCAGACGATCTTCAGCAACCAGTTGCCCTCTGCGCTCGCGCACTTTGCCCCGAATGTAGATGCTGCTGCAGTCTTGAAGGTCGGCGCCACAGCGTTCCGGAAGGTTATACAACCAGAGGATATGCCAAGTGTGCTTTTGGCGTATAATCAAGCGCTTACTCGCGTTTACGTAAGTCCCCTCCCTTCTATCTTGTATCATGTTGGAGAGCTAACACCACAACAGTATCTCGGCGCCGCAGCTGCTGCAGCAGGTTTCTTCACCTCATGGGGTCTTGGCTTCAAGAACCTCAAAGTCTTGAAAGAGGAAGAGGAGAGAGCTAGAGGGGCTCAAAGCACTGCCAAGACAGAGGATAGTGCTTGAAATATTGCACGGTGTTCATTTTATTCCGCGAGGCGTTTGGCGTGCAAATAGAGGAGCAAAAATGGACAGAGGATACTGAGCCCCCCTTAATTGTAAGTCAAATATAAACATCTATTATTGCAATATAGACATCTATTATTGCAATACTGTATACCATGCTTTCTTTCACACCTCCGGTTTTATGTAATTAGTCGCTATTTGTCTGGTTGTTTTGCAATCCCCCCCCTGTGCGAAAGAGGTTAGCACATCCGTGCTTCTCGATTATTACTAACAAATCGCAATTATTACAGAAACGTCCAGGCAGAGTCAAAATGAAAATCTCGCCGCCTCGATTTCATGCATTGCCATTGATTTCCGTACTCCCTATGTCTCCTGTAGCAAAGACATGAGCCCTGGCACTACCTAATTATCCAAGTTACAATCTCGTCTTCTGAGAGAAGAACTTCATGCAAAGGGTTCCAATACCTTCTACTTTGCTTTTGGATCGTCATAACGTGTCATCACCTACAGGACATGCTAAGACGAAATCATAGAGCACAATGTGGGACTTGGACAAAAGAAATCACCTTGGTGACGTACTTGTAGTCTTCCCTACTATCGAATACAGGGATGCGAAGACTCAACACCTGTACCCGGTGCATCCTACGAACCTCTAGCTCTTTTATTAGAATCCAAAGAGTCAAGATAGAGTCCCGAAGCCTTTATTCGAATTCGCACTTTCGATCTTCTTCGAACCCGCGTCCTCTGCCTAGAACTGCATATCGGCCACAGCCCCGACCACGGCCACGACTTCTACCTACTACGACCTGATTCGAATAAACTGTGTAGGAGAGGGCGATACTTTAGTAGGGGAATAGGGGCTGCAGTATAAAGAGGAGGGGGGGAGCTAGAAGTTATTTTTGAAATACGGTTTATGTGTGGGCTTCGCGTGATAGGGTTAATACCCTACTACTTAAACTTGGCCTACCGCGTAAGAAAGGGTTTGGGATACTAGTGCTAGGATCTGTCGAGGAAGCTTTTAACCCACGTTAAGTCACCTAGGATTCTAGTTCTAGAAGGCCTCGAATACCTTCTCTACGCCTACCTACCTTATCTCGACACGCTCTAGCCTAACTAGCGTAGAAGAAATGTGGTTAAAAGAGGCTTTAAAGCCGATACTCTTAGTTAGAAATGCTTTTAAGGGTAGTATAAGGGATCTGAGATACCGCGGGATCAGAAACCCGAGACTGTCTATTAGGAGGGCTTCCCCCCCCTTGTGGTTTTTACTTCTCTAGTAGACATGGACCTTGTACATAAGTCCTTTACTTAGCACGTTCCCGTCAGACTTGAATGATTCAGTTGTTGAAACAGGGGGGCGAGAGGAGGTTGACCTCGCGCTCAGGAACCAAATCGCATGGAAAGACTTGTCAGCGATTTCTATTACAGTAAATCAGGGGGGAATGCTAACCAGCAGGTCCACTCGTGCCGTTGCAGTCAAATTTGGTGATACCATCATGTCGTCGATCTCGTTGGTGCTTCGAGAGAGGTCAAGGAGCTTCTGTGAAACAGGGAGCTTTGTGTAAGGTGAACTACGGTGCGCGGCAATGAGCTTCCGGATAGGGGTGGCAGAAACGAGGCTCTTATGTAGCCTTCCTCGGCCCCGAATATGCCTGAGTTGCTTGTTATTCGCTGCTGTATAGTTCCCCATCGACCGAAGAGGGCAATGATCTTTTAAAGTGCTTTCAGATCCCATTTGCTCATGAATTCACTTCAAATTAACTTTGAAAAAATTAAAGAGTTTTCGATGTCAAATTACCCTTCGATGTGGTAAGAATCACCATATTGAATCCAAACTCCAGCTACTTCTTTTCTCGAGGACAACGGAATTTATCTAGTCTTTTATCATAATAAATTAGCCCTCCTTTTAGCCTCAAGTTTAGACTAAGCAAGTTGCACATGCTTGCTGGGGGCACTTTCGCTACCATGAGATATGTTCACATAGACAAGATCACATCGCATATTAAAGTTGTAAGTCACATGTAGGTGAGCTTCGTGTTAAGATTACTACAGTCTAGATGTTTATGCGGTATTGTTGGCACCTTCTCATTCTGCTTTCTTCTCCGTATCTTCGCGAAGCAACTCCTCGACAAAATAAACTGTGAGACGGGTATCGTTATGGAAGTATTTTCTACTGGGCACGTCCCTCTTGATCACGCTTAGATTTAGTTTCTCGGAAACTTGCCATCGACCAAGATTCACTGGAATTTGGCTTTGATTCGAGCGGAACCCAAATCTCTGCATCTTCCGTTGACGAGATTTGCGAGCCGCAAGAGTATTACGAGCTCGCTTCCATAGACTTTTGCGATGTCTCGGTGGCATAGTAGTGATGGAACATATAGAAAAAAATGAAGGCTATAGTTTCGAAGGAGGGAAAATGCTGGTTGAAGTAGGTAGGGTACAGGAGGCAATGCCTTGGCTCCGTTAGTCGGTTCGGAGAGGGGAAGGTTAGCAAAAGCTGTGTGACGGTGGTTTGGTTGTGAAGAAACCTTTCGATGTGAGATGTAAGAGGTAAGCCGTACCGAACCATCGCGAGTTGAACCATACTTGACGACATGATTGTGGAAATGTACCTGAGAAGTGATGAGAGCGCCGTTGGCATTCAAGCTGTATTTTGACTTTAGGGTCTTGAATGATGACTTCGCGGTAAATGTGAGACTGGGAGAGAGGTCGAGTAGCGACTTGTGAGAAGTGTAGACCCAATTTGCTGTTCAAGTTTGATGTGCAAACTCGCAGAGGGCTAGAATTCGAAACTGAGGTTCTCGTTCGCTTTAGTTAGATTTGTTGTTTTCGTTCCCTAACAACCTAGAACCACCGGCTTCTTCCATCCTTCCCCATTATGATCTCTCTCCAGACGCTCAAGGTGTTTATTGAAAAACAAATACCGCGCCATGTCGATATCTCAATCCCCCAAGACCTCCCAATGACGGACATAGTCTTCCTCTTCCTTTTAAGGGTCCTCGAACTATTGGAACATAACATTTGGACAGAAGCCGTTCGCCGTGGGATGACGTCTTAGACTCTGCAGAGGATGAAGATTATCTCTGCTTGTTCTTTCCATTCGTTGGCAGTTTCCCAGCATGTACAGTACGGTAGAGGAAGAGGCGGAGGTGGATGAGTGGGTATTGGGATCGGGGGAATTCCGGTACTCGAGTAGCATAGAGCGAGGGGAGATTATTTCGGGGTTGGAAGACTATCATATCTGTTTCGAAGTCGACTTTGACGGCTGACTTGGTGATATAGGTGGGAACTAGGAGGGATGATTTCTGGAGACCAACTCGTCTGCCTTCTTTGCATACGTTAAGGGCTGGGCAGTGGGTGCTAGGTCCGAAGCTTGAGCATTTGTCCACGCGCTTGATTTCCGATCGTTCTTCTATCTGGCTGTCTTCTCCACGGTAGGCGCTGGCAACAAGTTGGATGGCTCGTTTTTTGGGCATGTTTCAATTGTAGAAGATCGTCCATATTGCTTCCTGAATCTTAGAAAGTAAAATAACTGGCTAATGGGGTCTTCGACTTCGTAGCTCGAGTCGAAAACGGAGCCAGAAGGGGAATGGGCCATCGTAGTTGAAATCTTAGCAATCTGTATTCCAGTGAGAGAATATGTAAAAGTATTCGTCCCTGTGAAACTGCTTTCAGTGGTGGCAGCCAACCAGTGTCAGTTGTCGATGATAGCAAGCGAGGCAGAAGCATTGGAGAGATCCCCCTTCTCGTTGGAAGTATCTTCATCTGAGCAAGCAATCATTAGTCCCTTCGTGTCTAAACATGTACACTTGTATTACCACCACGAATTTTTTACTAGCGACACTTCTCTCTCCATAGACCAAAACAGGATTGCGTGGGGAGTCCTGTCCGCCTTCGCTAGATATCAAAACGCCAGTAAAAACACTTCGCATTAAGTCATTAGACATGGTTTACCTGTGGTACTGCTTGTAGACGCCATATTGCTTGATGATAAGGAAATAATGCGAAGACGCGTTGATGAAATTTCGGAAGAGGATTGTTGTCGGAGGGATGTATCGCGAGAAGGAATGGGACAGAGATCGCTATGTACTCCGGCAAGGAGGATGAAAGCAACTGTGTGTCTACTCCTATGTGTGAAAAGTGTCTGAAGAGGAAAAGGAAGGCTTAGAAAGACTAACTATCTAGAGAGTAAGAGCTAAGCCTAGCGTGTCGGCAACGTGGTGTCCTTGACAGGATGCAACAACGAATATCTATGTGCGGAATATCTATGTGCGGAATAGGTCCTCCCTCTAGCCTCCCGCTAGCGGTGGCCCAAGCGATAATCTCATACGTATTCTTCGAACAGCCAATTACCCCTCTAAGTTTCAAACGGATACTAATCTTGATTAGAGTACATGCATTCTGTATATTCCGTGGTCTGAGATATGCAGTTGTTCTATGCAAAGGTATATCTGCTGCTCGTAGATCTGAGAGTAGCTCCGCAAGTTAGGCTACCATTCTCCCTCCAAGTAATTTGACATGCTTAGCAATTACAACGCCCACAGTGTAGTATTATGTACACAGAAGATATATGTTATGATGTATGATACATATTTCTGAAATTTCGTGATTCGGATTTGTTTTCACATTCTTTGTTACGATATAGGCATTTGTAACTAGTAAAATTCACATAGGGAGACAAATATAGGAGTCAACAAAGAACAGAGTCATTGTGGGGGTCCGAAAGAATGCCAAGCTTTTCTTCTACGCTGTAGGAGGCATTATGCCCTCATTTGCATGCTCTAAAGCCGTAAAGCCCAGAGCACTTGCACTCTTTTCCATTCCTCAAGGACAGAGAGATGGGGAGGGACATCTACCCCATTAAAGTCCGACATATCCGTTGATGCATTTTCTCTGCTTCGAAGACACACATCTGAATTGAGATTGTTCATCCTCGAATCTGATCCGTCTTAGAACATGAAAGCATACAGAGATCAGAACGACAAGTCATTCAAACATCGATCTTCAAAGCGCCGTCAATATATTTATAAACGTGTCGATGACACCACTCACAAGTATACGGGGTAAAGAAACGCCCAACCGAACAATGTAGTTTATATAAACTCATTCGTCCGAGCGTCTTAAGCGAGACTAGTTAAATGATGCCATGTGCGGCGAGGACATGTAAATGACAGGTGGAGGACAATAATTGCGAGAAGGCGCAACACTAGGGGGTGGGTTCACATTCTAGGGCCCGCAACGAGAACCCAAGTTCTCCAGGACACGACCAAAGAGGGGATAATTGTCTCAATACACAAAGAGGTGTTCTCGTTAATTTATTTACTCGGAACCTGCTTTCAGCGGTATTCCTTCCCCCGCGAGACAGAATCTCGGAAAACATCCCACAAGCCACAGTTTATTTCGAACGCTGCTTCGATGCTATACAAAGTTGGCAAATCCTTCCACTATGCCATGGTTTCCTTCCGATTCTCGTCCATCACCGGTTTATACGATTCCAATGCCCGAAATGCCCGAAATGGCCGTGGCATGTGGGATGTAGTTTTATTTGCTATAGCTCTGAAAAGTAGCAGAAGAAACGATGTTTGGTGGTGTTTTTGATGATTCGGATGCCTAAAAAAGGTATGGCATATAGGTCGCTTTTACGATGTGAGTATAGCGTGAGAAGCTTTGAAAAATAAGTCGGGTATATGGGATGTTTTCTCTATGGCATTGTATATTTACTCAATTTCCCCCGGCATCCTCGGGCATTGAATTTGACGATTTCCGGCGTGTTTTTCGTGATTTAAATCCTTCTGATGCTAAACCACTTTAATCATTTGACCCCTGCCCAACAGTTTTCGACGTTTGAAATTCAAGCAGCACAGCTGGGCATTTGAATCGATGATTTTTGGGCGTGCTTTGTCCTTTTTTCCATGCCAATGGATGTTAGGACAAATAAGAAAATTTTATAATATCATAGAGTGCATCTGAGCATATTTGGAAGAAAAGAGGGGATGCGAGTATATTTCCGTCCCCTTCATGTTCAATGGCAGTAGTATTTCCACGCATCGTGGGTTGGCTGAACGTCTTTTCTATTCATATGTACGTTGCGATTGCCTAGATGCCCAAGGCTCAAGATCCGCCGTGCCAATCGCACAGAAGATACCTCCTTTGGCGTTAAGCTAACCTGAAGCACGCCAATTGGTGAGGTCGCCCCCAATCTCTCTTTGCTCAACGTCAAGGTCGGTTTCTAGCTCCTTCATCCATAGCAGTGAGTCTTCTGCTTGGTGTTTGTATCCTCTTGCTCATCTTACGGATCTTTGGTACTTTGAGGATCAAAATGATTTTTCTAGATCCCAGCCTTTCGACGATTGAAGATCGCAAGATGTGAAGGTTTTTCCGGTACCCATTGACCCCGTCTGAAGTCTCCAATCCAGATTTCAGGGCACTTCCAACCCGGAAAACTTCTTGCTGCACTCTGAAGATGGATGGCGAAGTACTCGTGTGCTGATACAATCTTAGACAAGTTTCGCTTTGCTATCACAGTATACCCATCGTCGTCTATCCGGTGGTGAAATCCCCCATCGCGAGTTTGGATAAACTCAATATTAGGGTGTCGAGGATTGTCTGGGAGGAAGACTTCTTCAACACCACCCATATAACTAATTAGGTGAGTCAGGTCAGGCCATCCATTATGTTCATAGGGGTACCATCATCCTTCCAATGCAAGGCGTTTGATCAATGAACGTTTCGCATCCGGAATTCCAAGCACGACATCCCAGGAAGCAAAGTAGTGGTCAAGGCTGAGCAAGATAATGTCATGGTCCAGGCGAGCCCAGACAGGCTTATTCATCAGGTCCTCAGATGCCAGGAGAGTGTACTGCTTGAGGATGTGTTTTCTGATCTCGGAATTTGCGTGGGTTATCGAGTTTAATTCGCCACCTGGAGTCACGCTTTCAATCGTCCAGGGGCGCCCGCACAGGCCAATTATGCGTTCCTCTGGAAAGGATTCGTCTAGAACTAGTTCCCTGAGCTCAAGAGGTAGCTTCGGATAGCATGTGAACCGGCCAATTGTCTCCTCCTTAGACTCGCTTGCTCTTTTCTCAATATTGTTGGTAGAATCGACAGCAGGGGCCGAAGTAGATGGCGGTAGTGTGATGCTGTTATCGATGACCTCTAGTCTAGAGCGAGAATATCTAGATGGCTGCATGGCATTTGAAGAGCTCGCGACAGGGGCGGGCGTTGATTCTTCGTGGTTCTCATTGTTGGGAGTATTCTCGCCTTGGCGACCTGTAACTAAGTAGTAACTCGTTGCAAGCAAAGCGCCCCTCACGGTTTACCTGTGTTAATTGTGGTAGGTTCCATCTTAAAACGGTGTCAAGTAATACTGCAACTTCGATTGACCCATTCCTCGAGAACGTTGTGGCGCGAAGGAGGGACAGAGGGAAAATTTTCAGGGCGGTAAACCGATATGGACATTTAAAATTGACTTAATTATTTAGGGATTTTCCGGCCCTAATTCCAGCTGAATCTGACTGGCCTTACAACCGATTAATCTATACTATAAGCTCCGTGGTCCGAGATAAGAGGTATTCCATCATATGCCATATCTCTGCAAAGACCCCCTGACTTTGTTCATGCCTCTTATGCCTTGATGCATGCCTCTGCGAACATTATAAAATTCAAGGGAAGGATTGAAACCACAGGCAATTAAACTTAAAGACAGCTTTCGCACCCTAGAAGATTGTCCGGCTCTCCAACTACCTTGCAAATGACCTTTTGCTCATTCGACTTACAATAGATATCCTCCAGGCAGTTGTGCCAATCACCTACACTCTTCCCTCCTCTCCTCCACAGCAAGCCATACTGAGAGACATGAAAGCTTCTTCATCGAATTGTAACACTACTATGGGCTAATTTGCTAAATACGTTCCATTTTGACCATGATAACAGTGCAAGACAAGAGCAGGGGTATTTTCACTGCGTGCACCTGGTTATTTAAACCCTCTGGCTTTATACGAACCCAAAAGAATCTTAGGCCCAGGGCAAGACAAACATATTAGGTACATAAACACCGGAAAAGCAAACAGATACCTACCTCTCTTCAGCTTTCTCTAATAGCTTTATACGAAATTGATAGCTGTATGTAGAATAAACAACCCCTGCCTTACTTATTCAATAATCTGCTCTGCGACAGAACAAGAAACATAAAACAGAGTGCGTGAAGTGTCGCATGCGTGTCGTCGTTGGCACAATTTGGACATCCAAAATACTGCAACAGCCGTCTCATAATTGTTTACCACAGAATACTCCCATAACTCTACAAACAAATCAATTTATCCAAAGCTCGCAATGCCATGTCCTTGTATCCTATGCATCCATACCCATCTCACACACCTCTAGCAACAAAGCCAGCTTAGCAGTCAATTTATTTTTGAACAACACCTCTCCCTCAAACGTGTCGACGACAGCCCCCACAAGAAAATACGGAGTAAAGACGCATTTAACCTACAGTGTCGTCCATATAAACTAAATCGCCCGAGCGTTTTATTGCGGGAAGACTAAATAAGCGAGACCAATTGTGGGTGTTGATATATGTGCGAGTGTTAAGATAGTAGGCTACGGAAACCGCTCGGATCGTTCGTGCTGGGCGGTGGAGATATGTAGTAGAATTTTATTCGAGACTGAAAAAGAGCTTGTGCTCGAGGCAGAGGAAGGAAGAGGTCCTGCAGATAGACGTAACAAGTCAAGGAGGGAAATAACTTGATAGCAAAGAGAACCAGTGCTTAGTTGCACTAGCAAGTGTTTACGGTGAGCTAGCTAGTCAAACCCTCCACCTACCAGTATTCATTGTCTTAAGAGCCCCACCGTTTTCGACCCTTCCTATCTCATCTTGCTTAAGTATCGCACAGAAGATCTTAGCGCTATAACGGAGATGGCGACGACTGGCGAAGCTTGCCTCAGAGCTCAGGCTTGGTCGAGGTTGTCAGGCAATATAGAGCCATGCTTACCTAGAAAATTCGGGCGAAGATATTAGGTCTTGAGGTAATCAAAGAATTCGAACCAATTGCCAGGATTCCGCTTTTCTAATCAAAATCCAGCCAGCATGACATTTCCATAGGAAGGGTTGCATTTCGTGGGAGGTTTACAAATCTGGAATTTTCTTCCCTATTCCGAGCATTGAGCGTGTTCGCAGCCTTGCCCAGGGCCACCGTTTATTTCGGCTTCCGCTTCTTCCATGAGAAGCGAGGTTTGAGACATATAGGTGTTTCGACTGTCTTCCTTGTCTCCATTCTCTTGGCTCGGCTCAACTCCAAGGCACTCAAGGACCAGGAAAGATCGCCATGAGATTTGATCTTCATAAGCGATAGAGTCGACGGCTTGGATTTGAACGTCTGATGGAAGATGGCCACTTTGATGCACTAATGACGGGTGCTCGCATTCAACAACCTTGAACTCGTTTGCCAAGGGTCTGGCGCCAACTCTGTTTTGACGTCCTCCCTCCCTTTGACTGCGTCTCACAAGCATGAGGCCATTTGAAGATTCGTTCGAGTTCGCGATCCGCCGACAACAATATCCGTCTTGGTGTTTTGACAGCTTTGAGCTTCTCGACTTTCGCTGGTACCTGCGTCATGAGGGGAGTCACATGCAATGTCAAGGACACGCACCTCATCCACCCACCCAGATGAACCGAGTGGGTTTCTATCCCTCGTCGGCAAAGTGCAATGCTTTCTCGAACGCACATCATTGCGACGCTGGACTCCTCTCACGGCAAAGACTCATACCCACGGTGCGTTGTACGGTCAGGTTGGATGAAGTGGCAGACGACCATTCGTGCCTTAGCGGACCCCTCGATGCGCTGTCGAGCAGATGACTGCCCAATCCTCTCGGCCTGGTCGAGGGCGAAACCTACTGGACAGCAGCGAAAGCATCACGATTTCTGCATCCCAGCACTGCAACCGCAATGTCACCGTGTCACCACACCGCGCCCGTTTGTGGGGGTGACCGGCGACTTCGGCATGAACCATAACACGAAGTACAGTGGGAGAATTGGCCTTGAGTCGTGGGAAATGTGGTGATTCCTGGCGGCGATGATGGCTGGAGTGGGCAATAGGGTAGATCTGTCAGAGTTGTGCTCGAGATAGGTAACGAGTAAGGTGATAGATAGGTTATGACGAGGGTTGGAAGAGACATGGTTGGATGCGTTGGAGCAAAGAGCAAGGGAACGCGAGTAAGGGGAAGGGAAGGGAAGGGAGGGGAGGGGAAGGGGAGGAGAAGGCGAGAAAGCGGGAAGCGAGGAAGCGAAGAAGGGGGAAAGGGTGGCTACGGAAAAACCCTCGGAAGAACCTTCGGAAGAACCCCGGAAGAGCCCCCGGAAATTCCCTCGGTCCGGCCCATGGCCAAATCAACCAACCACAGGTCACCAAATTCTCCCCCGCCCCACTAGAGCTCCTCTTACAATATTTTTTGTGCTCGTCGACCTTCACAACATAACATCCCACATCATCCCCATCACAACATCACACATCACACATCACATCACCCATTACACATCGCACATCACATCACCCATCACACATCATCGACAGTCCACACCCAGTCCGCGCCCAGTCCACATCCACTCCACAACGCATACCAGTGTAGCTTCACTCGGGCGTGCATGCGGCAGATCCCCCTTCCCCTCCTCCCCATTCACAACCCTTCATAATCCCACGCTACCGTTGACCCGGTGAGCATGTAACGTAAGAGACTTTTCTCTTTCTTCATCTCCATCTCCGCTTCTCCTCATCTCCGCCTCTCCTCCTGCACTTCGTTCTTTCCTTCACCGGATGTCGTGGATCAAGATTCTTCTCACACTCCCCGCATCCATTGTCACCGCTCTTATGGCTCCTCCAATCTTCAATCGTCTGAGAGCCAAACTCTCAGGCACACCACTTCAACCTGCAGATTCCACCAAGGCAGTGTCGCCGTCGCCTATCACCGAAGAGCAAGCTGCAGAGGATCGTGTCGTCATACAGAAGGCAATCCAAGATGCGGTCAACGATGCCCTCAATGGCGAAGCTTTCACCAAAGCTGTCGCAGCACATCTCGCGGTGGAACTCCAATCTTCTCTGAAATCGGCCTTGAACACCTCAGCCATCGAACTCAAGATCGACACCTCCAATGAGAAGCTATCCCAGCGAATCGATGGCCACAGTACCGAAACAGCATCCAAGCTGGGCGACCTCTCGACCTTGGTCAATACTCACAGCACCAAATCGGCGGAGAAGGTCTCCGCATTGGAACAGGCCATCACCCAAATTACATCGACATTGGTGGAGTTTGGCAATGAGATCAAATCGGTCCAGGAACAAATCGCCACTCCAGATACCTCCATCCTTTCTGCCCACACAACCAAACTCGATTCCATCACCACCGACCTGGCAGCAGTCAAGGGCAATGAGGATGCTGCCAACGCATTGAAGGCAATTTCGTCGGATCTGGCTGCTCTCAAGGCCGATGTTGAAGCTGGAACTTCGTCGAATGATACTGGTGCTTCCACACTGGCTGCTCAAATTGCTGCCGTGCTTGCTGCTATTGAATCTCAGAATGGGACGCTCGCGGAAATCAAGAGCTCTGATGCAAGCAAAGACATCCTTACTGGCGTCAATGCTTCCAACGATTCCCATGCCAGTCTTGTCTCGTCCCTGGCGGCACTCAAGGCTACTTCAGAGGCCACTGCACCATCAGTCGCTGATGTCAAGTCTGAATTGTCGGCCATGAATGCCCTACTCAAAGCGTCAGGGGATTCTCAGGCCGCTCTCACAGCCTCCCTCTCGGATATCAAGACTGCGGGAGAATCTCACACTGCCGCACTTTCAGATCTGAAGGCCGCTGCCGCCACCGTTGCCGTCGAGGCACAGATCAAGAGCGTCTCTAACGAGCTCGCTGCGCAAACATCCGCCATCAACGAGATCAAGACCACCGTCTCGGCACCTGCAGCGGTTGCCGAGAAGGTTGATCTCAGTGCTCTTGAGACGTCAGTATCTACCATCTCCACCAACTTGGATGCCCAGACTGCTGCCATCAGTGAGATCAAGTCCACTGTTTCCACACCTGCTCCTGCCACCGAAAAGGTTGATCTCGCCTCTGTCGAATCGTCGCTCAAGACTATCACCACCAATTTGGAGTCTCAATCAGCGACCATCAATGAGCTACAGTCTACCGTCTCTGCCCCAGCGCCTGCACCTGAGAAGACCGATTTGACAACACTCGAGACCTCTGTACAGACTATCGCCACGACTCTCGAAAGCCACACATCAACCCTCTCAGAAATCAAAACTGCATCCTCCGGTGCAGAGGTCCTTGCTGCTATTGCATCAGCCAACACTACTCTTGCTGAGATTAAGGACGCCAAGCCATCTCCCGAACTTCTCGCTGGTATTGAAATAATCAAGACCGATGTCGCAGAATCCAAGACTGCTATTTCCGCCATTAGCACAGCTGAGATCTTGACCGAAGTCAAGTCCGTCAAGGCTAGCATCGAGGCAATTCCCGTACCAGAATCTGCTACCGCTACCGACAATGGCGAGGTTCTGACTGAGATTGCTGCCGTCAAGACTCTTCTTGCTACCCCAGCTGCTGGTAAAGATGATGAGATCTTAGCACAGGTTGAATCCGTCAAGGGTCTGATCCAGGCAATCCCAACACCGGCTACAATAACTGTTAAGGACGATGAGATTTTGGCTCAAGTCGCTGCGGTCAAGTCTATGGTTGAAGCTCTCCCAGCTCCAGCGACTGTTACCGTTAAGGATGAGGAGATTCTCACTCAAGTCGCAGCCGTCAAGACCCTCGTTGAGGCCATCCCGTCACCGACCCCTACTCAGGATGCCGAGATTCTGACTGAAGTCAGTGGGCTGAAGACCTTGATTGGGGCATTACCCACATCAACCAAGGATGATGAGATCCTGACGGAGATCAAATCCGTCAAATCTGTTGTTCAGGCAATTCCAGCACCTGCTGCCGTCAAGGACGCTGAGATTCTCGCAGAGATCAAGTCTGTCAAGATCTTGGTTGGTCAGGTCGGTGTCAATGACAAAGGTGTCGAGGTTCCAGCGTCATCAAAAGCGAATGGAAGTGGCGTAAAAGTTGATGCCGTCGAGGTCAGCCCAGAGGCCTAATTTCGACTAATCTCAGCAACTTGCGCGACACTCAATATGCATTCGAGGGAGCACAAAATTGAAGGATGGAAATAGAAGATTGGCTGTGCGATAATACTTTCCGTCGTTTTCGTTGATTGGGTGGGGTTTCTACAACAGTACACTACTTGCTCTCACACGCGCTATATACCCTTTGATTCCCAGGACGGCTATGAATTTGGGGAGCTTTCATGCATGGTTTTTAATGGCTGTGAATGATATCACAGCTCTTGGTTTTATGCTTGCGTCCTTTTGCTTGATTGCGGTAGCGGACATTATAGATAGAATATTGATGAAGGAAGGCTTGGGGATGAAGAAAACTAGTTTAATAATATTGGACTTTTCGCTCTTTCATTCTTTTGATTGACATTTCCATGGTGCACATTCACATGTAATGATGTTTTGTTCTACTGAGTAAACTCGAGCGCTCTCTACTCTTCACATCGGAAACAGTCCAGCTATATATATATATATATTTCGCTCTTCCCTATTAATTGATTCAAGGGAAAGGGTGAGGGGCTAGAATGATGGGTTACAAGGGAGGTGTTGAATGGTCTCATGATGTCCCTTGAGCCCCGTGATCATCGGTGTGCTACTTACCCTTACGAAGTATATAAGTTCCTCGGGCGGTGTTTATATTAGATTGGAGTCATTATTTTGTTTGTGTCAATCAAGTGTGCATAAGAAATAGGACTTTCTCTACAGAAATCCCTATATCTAACACAATCTGGAAACCAGAACGGCCCCGCGGGTTTACCCTACGCTCTCGAATCCCTCACGCTCCTCTACAAGCAACCATGTGCTACGACATATCGCGGACATGAAACACGATGTCGGAATTGGTGAGAGGGTGTGAGTGAGGTGTCAGAGAAGTCAGAGAAGTGGGAGTTGGATAGTACTGTTCTCGACATGAATATGGATAGGAGAATGTTGGCGAGTTGGCTGTAGTGGTCTCGACGACAAGCTTTTTTGGTTGTCGAGAGATAGCTTGTTGTCGGGAATGAAGGGGGGTGAGAAGTGAATTTGGTGAAGAGAAGTGGGCATAAGATAGATTATGGTGAGGCAATAGAGTGTAACCGCAATACTGTGTAGACACACTTCTGATGAGAACATATTTGTACCTCTTTTCATTATCTCCTTTCTCTCCGGAGTGTAAGATATATAGATAGCGCTATAGAGCGTTAAGAAAGGTATATACCTCCCTTCCTAAGCTCTTGAATTTCTTTGAACCTGAAATATCTTTATAGATGATTAGTTTGCATAAACCTGTGATGCCTTCAGCTTTGGCAGTAGACGACCCTATCAGCAGAAAGGAAGTAGATGGAAGAGATAGACCCCGAGTAATAGCAGTTTAGCGAAGGAGATCTAATAATCTACTAGGCTGCTCTAGGAAATGGACAGATCTGACTGGGCTGCCTCTGAATCTTGGAGCTAGGAAGCCAAACTCCAACGCAAAACACCGCGTAACCCGTTCTACAGTCAGTCGCTCAAGAATTCCATGCAACTAGTATCCATGCAACTAGTATCAATGCAAAAAGCAATTACCCGGCAGATAAACCTCGCCAGCAGGCGTACATTCGTTCTCAGGACAATTTTCGCCGCAAAGTTGACCTTGTTTGATTGTCTGTCGCCGAATAGGGTGGCGGCAGCCGCAGCCACGGTGGATTGCTGTAACGATTCTGCACATTTGAATTTGGGTTGGGAGGTTGTTGGGGTGGGAGGAGGATGTAAATGATTGCGGTGGCTGCGGTGGTTGTGGTAGGATGCCAGGATATGGAGATGTGACGGTGTGGGATGGCAAGCTTGTGTTTGAAAAGTTGGGTGGAGGGGGAAGAAGGGGGGTTTTGTAGTTGTGGAAAGGATGGCTTGCCTACATGATTCATCAGCTATGGTCCTGTAAACAAAACAAACTAGTCATTTAGATCTGCATAGCTTTAACGTCACCGAAAACTCTTTACAGTCTGGTTTCACAGTTAGCAGAGCTGCCATTCTCTGACTTGAGTCTCCTGTTTGTTCGTCGGTTTGTCTAGTAACCGCATAGCATGTTGTTGTTCTATGACTAAGTCAATCCGTCAAAAGCATCATGTTGCTAAGAAAGGATAGCAAATATGGCTTCAGCCACAAGGAAAATTAGATGTGAAGCAACATTACTAAATATTGTCCTAGGCAATTGATATCACACGCTTCTCAGCCCCTCTAAAACCCGCCGTTTTACCTAGTTTATAAACACATACCATTTATTCAATGTACTATTAGACCCACTATAACTTTTTCTTAAGCTCTTTCGAAAGTTTAGTACCTGTTTTGTTAGTTTAAGCTAAAATTATAGCAGCGTAAATGTTCTAGCTAGGAGGTCGAAATTTAGATCTAATTTTATATGGCATCGCTACTTTTCGACCATGTTCCACTTTACTATAGAGTAATTATATAACCACATTACATAGGTACAAGGTTAATTAGAGGAAATACGTGTCAGGTTTTAATAAGAAGACCCATAATAGGATTTACCAAATATTAGGTGGTAATATCACAAACTTACGAGGTTTTAAGCCTGGGTTTTGGTGGTAAAACAGGGTTCGACTCATATTAGTTGACGGTCTGCCCAGCGGTAAGAGTATATATATAATACGCGATTATCATCAGATTTAGTCCACTGATATTCATTCGACGCATCTTCAACCTTGAAAGGTTCCAATGTTTCTCGTTTCGAGGATCTCATGTCTTTTTCCGCCCTTGCCTCTCTACTCCGGAAATTAGTGATTGCAGAATATGTACGGCTTTCAACTTGATCAACCATAATTCCAGGCAGTGCTAGCCGTCATTCGTTTCCGTTAACTTTTAGCTGAGGCGATAGGCCTAGCGGGTTTGAGAAGCTGGGGATTGGTAGGGAAGGACTGGGCAGCTGGGCTTGGAGGAAGTTCCATTGCGGCACCCATGATGGGGTTGCGAAGTTGAAGTCATCTTCGTGGAGGCGTGATGGGACCACTTATAGGTTAAAATAGGGTCGTTGAACACTGGAAAGGATTGATAGATAATGTGGGAGTCGATGACTCCCCTTGCAACAGACATATAAGCCTCCTCAACAGACCTTCTATAATCGAGGACGACGCTACCCTTGACGCCATCGGCAGTTGCGAGGCCCAAAAATCCAAAAGTCTTATCTCAATTATCCTTGCCCTAAAATAGTCGGGTTAACTTGAGGAGCTCACAGAACGTCAAGCAAAAAGGCGTGGAACATGCCTATGGCCGAGATAAACGATAGATACAACAGTTTTTTTTTTCTGGCATTTCTCACTTCAACAGGGCCCTACGGGATTCTTCTTGTATCGTAGCTGCGATTTGGTTGTAGTTCGTTTAGATTATGGCCGCAGCAATCCCGATCCATTCCCAAAGATTCTCACACTTGTCACAGATGACGAGTGGCACACGAGCAATCACGGCCTTTTGGATTTCCTAGACTCAAGAAAACCATTGGCATTTGTAAAGGAAGAATATTGTGTGCCACATCTCAGTTGTGGAGGTGAGCAGCGCAGGCTCGGGTTTAGTCTGGTCTTCGCTTATGCCGGGAGAATGTGTAGGTGTAGGGGTAGGAGCATTACCAATTAACTTCTTTCTCCAAGTGTTAACTACAGAACAGACTCCTAAAAATGATTGATAAGAACTGCGAAGATGCACAGGTAGGTTTGGCACGTGGGTCTCAGAAGAGTAATCACCAGGCCAGATCAGGATGCGGCAGGCTTTGTCGAAGATCAAGCCCATCCGTACTGTAATACTTGGTGAGTCCTCTCCACAATGTTGTCCCGGCTGATGCATAGCGGATCGATCGACCCATGCGAAAGTGTCCAGTTGAGCTATTGGCCAGGCAGGGTTCAAGACTAACCCCTGCATAGCAATATATCAAATGGCGACTTAGTATGTTACAGTCCACACACGATGCCCGCTCATTCGCTAATAGCCTATTTGTGTGTGAATTGGAACATATATGTTATCTTCAGCGCTCTAAAGTCAACTCCCGACTACTACTACAAATTAACTACTTCATTAAAACAACGATTTCTTCAAGTTCCAACGCTCTAGTTGGTTCCCTTTCGTCAGATGATGAAAGCCACCCACGAAATGAACAATCTCAATGGGGTTAGGATCATCAGAGGGTCTCTATGGCCCCACAATCACGACTTAAGTAATCTCCAAACCATATATAGAATCAGTCAAAAGTCCGTCCTTTGATTTACGAAGCCAGAAGGACTTCTACACTGTGGCATTATTACATTGACTTCGAAGCATCGCACAAAGAACTTCACCATGTTTTGGAACTCTCTTGCCGCGGTTGCGCTTTTGGGGCAGTCTGTCTCAGCGCAGAACATGCTTCGATTTGCCTGCTCGCAACTCACCGTCGAGCGTGCTGATCCTCTCGTCACTCCTGGATTAAATCCTGCCCCCCACACACATCAGATTATTGGAGGGAACTCCTTCAACCTTACGGTAGAGCACACAGATTTCATTGGGAACTATCACTAACATGGCTCAGATGGAACCAGGAAAATACGACCCCCCCGCCAAGTCTACCTGCACATCCTGCACATATTCCGAAGACTTCAGCAACTACTGGACCGCCTCCTTGTACTTTCAGTCGCCCGAGAATGGCACTTTCCAGCGCGTTCCCCAGTATGCCAATTTTGGCCTCCAGCAGGACGGAGGAATGACGGTGTACTACATGCCATACAGTGCCAAAAATGGCAAAATGACGGCATTCAAGCCCGGCTTTCGAATGATCGCAGGAGACCCCACGTCCAAGGTAAACAACAGAGTCTCGATCTGTCACCGCTGCCTCGGAAACGGTGAGGGCTTCGCTCCATGCGATGCTAAAGACACTGGTGAGCTCCCAACCAAGTACTGTCCTTCAGGCATCCGAGCCACCATCATCTTTCCATCGTGCTGGGATGGAGTAAATCTCGATTCCCCAGACCATAAGAGTCACGTTGCCTACTCCAACAGAGGTGGCCTCGGTAGCCCAACGTGCCCTTCTTCTCACCCCGTTGCCATTCCCCAGGTCATGTACGAGATCATGTGGGACACCGGAAGATATAAGAACAACGCATGGTACGGGAACGGCAAGCAGCCATTCGTTTACAGCTTCGGCGACGCGTAAGTCCCATTGACCAGGTTCATGTACAGGCCACGAAGTCACTGATATCGATGATAGGACTGGCTACGGCCAACACGGTGACTACCTCTTTGGATGGGAGGGCGACTCTTTGCAGAAAGCCATGGACGCTCTGCCCACCGGCAGGTGCGCCAACGCCAACTGCAGTGTTCTTAAGATACAGTCCGGTAGAGACTCCATGACTTGCAAGAAAGCCCAACAAGTAGTTGAGGATGTTGGTGGGAGCGGAAAGTGGATTAGGGAGCTTCCAGGAGGCGCTCAGGTTACTCACTAAATACCCTTAAGTTAAAATCTTAGAGAGCGCCGGAACTTGAGGACTGGTTGTCTCATGGAAGGTTGATCGACTGGGGGAGTCGCTCTTTTGTGTATCTAATTCTCCATTATTGACGTTTAGACTATCATTGCCGTGGCTAGTGAAGATGCGAGTAAGAAAACGTGACGGCTAATTGATGGATTGCTTTGCTCGCCACCCTCAAATGATAGGTTGCCCGCAGGGATCCGTCGCTCAAAGCTGACGCTTCCGGGAAGCAGGATCTGCTGGACAAGTTCATTTGCCTAGGCAGTCTTACTCAGCCCCCGCAACCTCTTTTTGCTGACCTTGGTTTGATGTTAGGCTATGTTCATGAAAAGATGTGGTTGGCCCGTGCACGCAATTAACCGAAGCTGGTGGCAACAAACTCAGGGGGGAAGGCCGTAGGAGGGTATGATGTTTGCCAGTATACTCAATGAGGGTCGTCACTTCCGAAGGTGGTTGGACATCTGATCAAAAAGTGGGCAATCAAGGATGAAATAGCGAGACAATAGCAATGTGAAGTACTGTGAATCTCGTATGCCAATTCTGGCTTCATAATTTCCCATGAGTTGTTAAGTAAAGAGTCCCTCCAACAAGCTCCCCGTCCCCACTTCATCGCAAACAACATGCCGGCGCGCCGCTGTGCTTCGATCATCTTCTTCAGACCCCCTCTCCCTGGCCCGTCGTCACGTCACGCAAATCAAGATTCTCATGAAGATCACATGTACCCGGCACGTAAATAATCATCGGAGGCCAAAACTTGGCTTTGGGATAGTTGTTCCAACAAAGTGCCCCGTTCCAATCAATTGTTTCCTTCTTGGATGATGAGATGGTGCAGCCGCAGCCACGGTAGAGTACCAAGGAGTTCCTGCACATCTGGAGAAGAGGATTGCAGGTTGGAGCCTTGGTTAGTACGCGAGGGATCTTTGGTGGTTGTGGAGATGCGATGCTGGGTTCGGTATCCTAGATGATGAGTGTGGGAGATAAATACAGGACTAGACTAGTGTGATGTGCAGCCATGAGCTGGGAGGGGCCCCTTTTATACTTGTGTTACATAATGCTTGTTTATGATATTTACGATTTCGAATATCTCTACAAATCGTCCCGTTCACAAAGAGCCTTCATGTAAAACAGTATGAAAGGGTCACCGTGGCAGTGGTTTGTTGTCGATAGTATTTTTGTTGTCGAGAACAACACAGGTATATTTCCGATGCTTGGTAGTGTGCTCATGATGAAGCTGTCGGGTGCACGTAAACTCTTCGGAATCTAGGAGCTGAAGATTACCAGTGTGAAGGAAAGGTACTTGCTACCAGGAACAGGAAATGCTTGGGGTGGTAGAGCGTCACTCAGCGGGGTTAGAATATTTGCCGCTTGCTTGCAATGGACCCTAATATAGTCATGTCGGGGTGGCACTAGATAATTTCAGGGAGATTTTGAATAATGTATTCTGTCCTGAGTCATTCAAAATCACAAGCTGATGCACAGATAATTCGGAAATTTATTTTTAAAATAATCAGCCACAGTTTGGATTTTCAGTGAAGTGTTATCCGTAGAGTGATGGCCAAATCGCGTTCCCAATTACAGTCCAGTAGTGTAGTAGTGAAGTTCTAGGTGAACCCAAAAAGAGAGTAGACAGGTTGCACATGAAGTACACTCTCCGTAAGTTCAGAACTATCTAATAGACCTTCGAGATACATAAATAAAGCTTTTCGAAATGAGATAGTCATTCAAAAGTTCGCCCAAAGAACCCAAGCTACGGAATAGCCACTTTTCTGCTGGCCTACTACTATATATGACGATGGGCCTATTATTTCGAGTTCAACTCTATCAACAGATATGATTAAATGCCGAGAAAATGTCCCATCAGAATGAAAAGAAGAAAATTCCCAAATTTCCGCAGCGGGAGAGGATTCAACCACAACCAACTCTCTAGTGACAAAAACGGAAGTTGATTTGCGTTGGATATAGGGAATGTGAATGGGTAAGGAATTGATCGCGATCACAGGTTATCTCGACAGACAGGCGAAATGGGCTGCTTAAAGATGCTACTGACAAGACGCAACACCTCGGGAGACATCTCCAGCGCATCAAAAATTTTCAAACCAAACTCCAGTTAAGACCAGTCGATCTGGTGCAACAGCATCGGACAGACAGAAATGGCCAAGACTTAGATCTTCAAAGAAGCAGCCTTCCTGCTCAACCGATCGTGCAAGGTCTTAAAAACCCTCCCTCCGAACTCCAGCCTCACACCGCCTAGAGTGAGAGGCATGCGGCGGATTCGACTGTAGCCCTCCGAGACTTATAATCCTTCTGGTCAAACACCTCTAAGCCCAGGCCAGGAAAATGGTTCCCTGCATGGAAGACGACTACTATAAACGTAGAGCCTCATCAACATATGAAGCGTCACCTGGACAGAAGAACGCCCTGGATGGGTGAGTATCTTATGTGATCAATGTGGATGCTTCCATGGTTAACAAGCTAGGTGAAGAGAATGTGAAGCACTTCCTCACACCCGAGTCAGCTTTGACGCAGCTGGTTCATGAAATCCCACCCGAAAATGCTCGACGGTGGAATCAAGACGCCAGGGGGCATTCGACGACAAAACCAAACCCACCAACAAGACCCCCCCCCCTTCTATACGATCTTCCAGCACGAGTTCTGGTTTGCGCTCCCCTACTTTATCATCACCTCGAAGCCCGCGAACTTTCATCCATCATCTCCAAATAGTCCGGGAAAAAGATCCCGGGCCTTGAGAGGTCAAATGTCCAAGGCTGAAAGCATGCCCGAGAAGACTTTTCAGTTGAAGATGGTGGATTTTAAGAAACGCCAAGAGGCAGAGAGCCGATAAGAGAATGATCAGTCTCCCCAACCTGTCCGCGGGGCCTCGGTCCAGGAGCATAGCTATGCCTGTCGAGCAACGTGGAAATTGCTAGGTCACTACTCAGGTCTATCTATTTCCAACCGCTGCAAAGATCAACCCCCTCCTCCCTTTTCATTATTGAGCCTGTTTATGTCGATGATTACCCCCTCCCCCCCTGATTTAAGCGAGCCTGCCATTGCAACCCCCTACTGACCTTTTACTTCGTTACGCCTCCCCCATCAACTCACCTCCCCCATAAGAAAGAGAGAACTGAACTACCAACCTATCAACCAACACAAAGATCTCAAGTCCATCAGCGGCCACCGCGCCTCCCACGCGTCCCGAGCACCTCGCCCGTAAAGCAGAGTAAGCCGCCAAGGGTAACCAGTCCCAGGGAAAATCCCACCTCAGTCCAACTTGAACAAACAATCACCAGCTAAACATTTCCCAACCCCATTTCCTAAAAGCTCACAACTTGATTCCCTCCTTCCTCATAATCAACTAGGGATCTCCCCCCCTCCCCGCCACCAACCCCGACCTCCCCCACCTCGCCCTGATAAATACCGCTTCCTACACCCAGAACCAATCCACCCCTTCACCTTCAAAGCGACCAGTCCCTCTCGCCCGCACAGCGTCGCCTTCGTCTCCGCACGCATGGAATCCCGGCTCCTCAGCCCGTCCACGCAAGTCTTCGAAGCCGTGTCTGGCGAGATCCGAGCGTTCATCTGTTTAACGTTGCAGGATGTACCGTTTCCCCTCCCTCTTTGCTCAACACGTCCACTAACGCCTCTCAGACATCTCGACTTCCGTCACCACCCCCTCGCATCAAGGTAAGGGCATCGGCTCCAAACTCCTCGCGCACTGCACCGATATCGCGGATCATGCGGGGCTGTCGACGTATCTGGTGTCGTTCCCAGGGTGCCATGGATTGTATGGACGGTTTGGGTTTGAGGATGTGGATTGTAGTGATGTTGATTTGGGGGAGTGGGATGGGGGAAAGGAGAGGATGTGGGATTTATCGGAGTTATGCTATGGTGAGGTGGCCGAAAGGGGTCGAAAAGAGCGAAGATGTTAGGCACCCGACGGAAGTCAAGGACTGATTGTGACTTTCTCGTGGGCAGGGAGGGTCATCGTTCTATCGTTTTAGACGCATCAGCAGTCTCGGGGGAAAGAGACATCTCTCATCTATTGAACTCATTAACTATATACAATCCAGCCAAATCTTTGGTGCTCCTCTAGTTCTTCTCATCCATCTTAGCATTCTCTACAACATCAACGATAAAACCACCACCCAACAGAATAGCCGGCTCCTCGATCCTCTTATGCTCATAGCTCAACGTCCCTACCCCACCAGCTTCAAGGAGGAACGTAGGACCATCCTGCAATGTTTTATTAGCCCATCGCATCGTGAAGGCGCGGAGGATATGTCCGTGAGCCACAAGGATAACGTCGCCGGCTGGTGCATCGGTGGGTTTCTTCCCTATACAGGGCGCGTGATATTTTGTTCGGATGATGTCGATGAGACGGTCTAGACGCTCGGTGACTTGGTCGGGAGATCTTGGAGATTTGGTCAGTAATTCCGCAACGGTAGAGATAGGAGAGACAAACTCTCCACCCGGGCAACCGTCTCTCCAGATGTCCCATTCAGGTAGCCCTTGCTTCTTCCTCAACACTTTGATTTCTGGGGATGTGATGCCCTCGTAGTCTCCATAGTCCCATTCACGGATATCCTCTGTGACTTCAACATTCGCTTCCGTGCGAATATCGGCATCGGGGTGGCTGCGTTGCTCCTCCCATGGCATCCTGTCTCTACATCCTAGCGATAGCAGCTCGAGCGTCCGTTGGGCACGGCGACGGGGCGAGACGAAACTGGATGATCTCGTTAGGGTGCATAGCAGGCATGGGAATAGTGCAACCAACATGTGTGCCAGCTTTCTAGGGACAATCAATCGATCATCTCCAACAAGAGCCCTCCCCGTAGCTCTGATTCTCTTCTCGCCATTCTCCGTCAACGGCAGCTCGGTAGTCCCCGTATGCCTCCCATTGAGTGACCACTCCGTCTCACCATGTCGAATCACAAAAAGCCTTGGGGTCGTCATGATTTGTCTCCCCTTCTCTGCTCGAGCCTCTCGCAAATCGAAGCCAACTTTGTTCCCCTGTCCCAGTCGCAAACAATACCAGCGATGTTCAAGGAAGAAAGGGGGTTGGGAGGCAAGAATTAGCGTTATCGACGACGCAAGCCCGAAGATTAGACAACAATTGAGGCGTCTGGAGTACGGGCACGGCGTGTTTCGACGAGGGATGGTTGGAAAGTACTGTAGGATAAGTACGAAGTATGGCGATGAAACCAATGCAGGACCCCACGTTCGTGGGATGTCACCAAGACGAGGCTTGACGCAATGGGTAGCTTGTTTGGAAATTCGGGAGCACGAGGAGAAGGAAACAGAAACTTTCCACCCGGTTCGTACGACTTATACAAAGCGCAATTGGGAACCTTTCGGTGTAAATGTGAAGGTATTCTTGGATATATTGAATCGCAAAGCAACCTCGTAAACTTCCAGTACCAGTTGAACAAAACAGAAGAACGCAATGTGCTTACTCACCTATTTCTCGACCCCGCCAACATCTGCCACAAGCTCTCTGACTAATCACGACCGACGGTTTCATTATCTCCTTTGGCGCGATTCGAACGAGACCAATTCCTGCATCTCCGCTTCGAGCTCCGATGGCTCATCGGTTTCGTCAATTGACACAGAACTTGAAGATTGGAGGTACGGCGCCTCGGAAGCCGCGGAGGCCAGCAATCGCACCCAAAGCATCGTCCCTCAGCAGAAGCAAATGCCTAGACGGACGAGGCATTTGGGAGAGCAAGATGCCGTTCTACGGAAGAACATGGAGTTGCGAGAGAAGAGGGCGGAGAAAGTGTGGAGGGAGTTTTGGAGTTGAGTCTTGAAAATTGGCGAAAAGATACAGTATTGTACGCTGTACTGTATTGGGCGGAGAAAGAGTTAAGTCTTAAAATTTGGCGAAAAGATACAGTATAGTACGCTGTATTGTATTGGGCGGAGCGGGATTCCGCCGTTCTCGAGGTTTCTGTTTCTGCAACCACGTCAACCCTTCACCAAGGAGATTGTTTGCATCACCCATTGAATCGTCGTGCGGCAAGATGGCACGACCGTCTTTGGCATAACTCGAGGGTACCGAATTGCCTTGCGGGTGGCTACCCTTTTCCCACCTCTCGAAATCGAAATGTCGGCTCTCGCGCAACGACTGAAGATTCGGCGTATCGTCTTGACCGGTGCCATTGCTTCGATTACAGTCGTTGGTACTTGGTATGGAGCTGGATTGAAGATACAAAAGGATGCACAGCAGGTATGCAGACTGGGTCGCTGCTGGTGGTTGCCTGTGTCAATTGTATACGCTGACAGTCATGCTGTTCAGGCTTCGGAGCAACGTGCAGGAGCTACACCTGCCGCACGAATAGCATTTCTTGAGGATCAGAAGCGCGAATTGATGGCACAGAGATATGGCCTCGAGAGAAAACTACGCCAGATTGAAATGAGAGCTGCTGGAGCTACGAGAGAGGAGAGCATGGCCGGTCAGGAGAGGAAGAGAGGAGAATGAAAGTCGAGAGAAACATGGACGTCCACCCATACACTTTGCACACCACGCTACGCCGGCAATATGGAGATATCCACGCCTAACATTGGACGATGCGAGGACCGCGACCGAAGAGTCGGAGAATATGGTGTAGGATGCGCGAAGACTGTACGGAAGAGTGAGTGCGCGGCCGTTCGATCTGCTCGAGGCGATTGCCACGCTGTTGGATACATGAGACTACCTACGAGAAGAGGTCCATGGGTTTGCCATAGAGGAGCAGTGAGGATCGTAGGATCAAGGTAGATAGACCAAGTAAGATTTGGTCATCAGCGTGGCCCGGGATGTCAAGACAGAAATGTAATGGAGCGTTGTGGTCAAGTGACTTCCTCTTGGTGATTGAAGCCATCTTCCCCTTGGGGAGTCCGTATTGAATGGGTCCACAGAGCTGGGTTATGACACCTGGTTTACTGTAGTAGACATTGAGAGATGATTCCATGGAGTTCCAGCTTCTAGAAACTTAAGCTAAACCTCCCTACGTGAAAACTCTTGGACCTCAAGGAGACCGAAGGCTGAAAGGAGATGACCTCGACGCCCGACTGCACGTTTTGTTGCACATCGAATCAGCTTGGCAATCCGGAAGGTTGCCACTGTGGAATCATTTCCATTGTAAAGCAGAGGCCAAATCTTTTTGTTGCAATTCGAAGTAACTTGGCGTCCTACAAAGAGAACGTTCAGCCGCCTCACAAGTTCACATTTCGACGACGACGACACTAAGCGAACCGGGATCCCTCACAAAACCGCCAATTTCTACCCAACACAACACAATGATCCGCGACTTCCAGAGTTTTTCGCCCCAGCGGACCCTCGTGTCAACATGAACATCACCGTCGCAAATCCCAAAAACTAGCAAGTGGAGACGAGATGTTGTGTAGGGTTTATGCCTCAACCTCGGGTGTTTCCAGGAAGCAGACATCCTACCCGAAATCACGCCCCTTTCTTCATGCCGCGAGGACATATGTCGGGGATTCGAGGATGAAGCCTTCCTCACAACCCCATAATTTGTCTTGTTGTCTACTCCGTATGCCTTAAAGGAAGCTTTTGTTGCACTTCGAAAGGAACTTGGCATCCTTTGAAGCTGTTGCGCTAACCTAGCCAGTGCCAGCGTGGTTGTCGGTCAGAGTGCACAAAGGTGCTTTGTTGCATGTCGAGGGAACTTGGCGATGGCCACCCAGTGTCTTGTTTCCGTGGATGGATGAGAACTAGGAGAGTAGGTAGGAGGGGTGTTTGGAGGTTTGCTACATCTCGTCCCAACTTGGCGGCGATTTCTAAAGCGTCTTGTTTTTTTGAGGCTATTCGGTCCTGCCGAGGTGGTGCTGCTGGACTTTAAGGAATGGCACATACAGGATTGATTTCTTGGGGAGTTTCCACCATGCCGATGGTAATCACCGGACGTTCCATCGGTCGAATTTTGGATTCAGAAGGGGGATAGTGCTATATTACGCATGATTAACAGAGGTGACGCTTCGAATAGCCACTCGCCAAAATCTCACGTCTAACGGCATTATCCAACGCTCGTCATAAATTGGCCGTTACACCTACATACCAAACCCAAAGACCTCTTTTGTTGCACATCGATCCCACTTGGCAGCTGTTGGGTTGTCTGTAGATCTGCAAGATCGAGGTACGGACAGTGATCAGTGTCAAGTCAAGAGCTCTGTTTCCCCTCCCACCCTCACATTTTGTTGCGTATCGAACATACTTGGCAATCTGCAAGACGGCATCTCACTAAGAAGATTAGTGGAGCTCATATCGCTAGATTTTTAGTTTGTTGCACATCGAAGCGACTTGGTAAGTGGACGAATACGTCATCCAACATCGTCACTTAATCGTGTAAGTGGCCGGCGTCTGGCGGTGAGTGGCGGGCCCTGTCGGTTTATGCCGTAAGGTTAACTATTCGTTGGCAACTCGATGTCGCCTTTGCCAATTTTTCGGCCTCTACTTCTATTTTCACTCTATTAGCCTCCATTAACGCTGCTTAGATGTCTTGCATGCCATTTTGTCCCTGATTTTCCCAGTTGTTTTTCATTAGCGTTCATTCGCCCTTTTGCCGAATATTTTCTTAGCTTTCCTCCTGAGGAGGCAATCCCTTCACACTCATTGCCTGTATAACACTCGTTGCACATCGCAGGCGTTGTCTCACAGTGGAACGGGCGGCTGGAGCAAACTATATAGTTCCATGCTATAGTCAGGTGTACTTTCTTCAAAGTCGGTCGCCCCCCATTAGGGCAGAACCGCACCTATCTCAAGGCTTCTTCTTGAGTCTCCGAAGACGGAGGTTGATCCGGATGAGAATGCATTACGGGATCATGATGTAGTTACATTTTATATCATCATATCAGGCTTTGGGTATTTTCCGCGCACCCACCATAAACATACATGAAATTCATTAAATATTTACCAGACGGGAGGGAAATTTCCATCGAGTACTCGAGTAAGCGAAGGCCAGAGACGGGAGTAGGTAACTCCCCTGTTTTAATCCACTGCTAGTCACAAGGTTTTAAGTCTACCTAACTTGTTAACCCACCAATGGCAATGAACATCGTTTGATGCTCATGCCAACCCCTAGGTAATCAGATCTACGGACACTTCTCCTTGAAATAGGTCATTCCTTGGCATCATTGAGTTGGGGAGTTTGGTCTGCGTGACTGCGCCGTCATCTGTGGTGCTTATTATCGGACGGGCTGTGGCGGGACTAGGGACTGTTTCCTTGGGTGCTTGTGATTATTGCTCACTGCATTCCGTTAAGACTGCAACCGAGGAGCGGTTTCTTGGTTTCGTTTCAAGATGGAAAGGCGCTAGGAGGGTAACGGGATGTAGGATACACCGGTGGGATAGCGTTGATGTTCGGGGTTGCAAATGTGTGAGGTCCGGTGCTGGGAGGGCAAGTTTCCAACGTGTCGAAGTCTTCCAAGCAGGAGATATTTACTTAAAATTCTAGTGCGCTCACTGAACATGTTTCGTTGCAGTAGCGTCTGAACTTTATCTGTCTCCGTTCAGAGACTGTAGCTAATAAAACCTCCCAGGTTGCTACATCAACTTCCACTCCGGACCCATCACAGTCATCCTCCTATTAGCACCCTTCCACTCCCCGACGCGAGAAGACACCAAAGGACCACTCCTCTGGAAGCTAGGCCCACTCAATTTGACCGGTTTCCTTATCTTCATGCCAGCACTCATCATGCTCCTCCTCGCATTGCTGTGGGGTAGTATCCTACATCTCTGGAACTCTGAAACGATCATTGGGTTGTTCTGCTGGTTTGGTGGTGTCATTCTACTGTTTACCGCTAGATAAATCTATAAATAAGATGATATGTGCAAACCACTAGCATATTTACTCAGAGGAGTTTGTGATTTGGCGCAATCGTGCCATTCATGGCTATAGGACTGCTGAAAACTGTATGCTTCTGGTGTGCAGTACCTTATGCCGTTGTGGTTCTAGGTGATTCAAGGAGCGAGTCCGACGAATAGTGGCATTAGATACTTTCAATCGGTCTTAGGAAACATCTTTATGCCGTTAGTTGCAGGGATCCTGGGTAAGACTCTCTTTGTTTGGGAGATTTTGGTACTTGAGCGATGTTAGCCTTGTATCAAAGTTCGGATAATACAATCCATGGTTCCTCCTCGGCACTTCTTTACTGGCAATCTGATGTAGCTTCGTCTCTACTCTTGAAGTGGACGCTAAAAAGTTCCCTGGATCGGCTATCAGTTCCTCGCTGGTGCTGGTATAGGTTGTATCATCCAAATGACAAGGGCATCATCCACTTCATCCTAACTCCTAATTACAAAATTACAGTCAGAACCTCAGTCCCTCATCGTCATTTAAGCTCCCCCCCCCTTCGAAGGGCTTCCGCCGCAACCGCCATCTTCATCATCTGGCAGTTACTTGGTAGTGCCAAGTTTCTCGCAATGGCGTAAATTATTTTCTCGTCAAAATTGGTCTCTGAGTTTATTGTCCGAGTCAGCCGAAGATTTCCGACGAACTGTTGTACCTGTAGATCTTGCCGAGGCCCTACAAGCGTATAATGTTGTTGTCACAAATACCTCTGTAAGTAAAATCTCTAAGTTAACGAATCATGTTTTGGCTATTAGATAGTATGTCGCCGCTGGAGGTGGTTGTTTGTCGTTTCTTGTAGCTTGAGGATCGGAATGGAAGAGTGTTAAGGGTATGAATTTGATGGGAGGTGGTGAGTCTTGTCAACGACGTCGTCGCTTTAAATCGGTCGTGGGGGCACATAACATAGATGTAAGGCGGCCTGCCAAAACGTGTCAAAGCCCTAAGGATTCTTAGAAAATATGTACCCTCAAACAGTTTGAGTCAAACTGCATTATCCATTCGTTAAGCGTGCCAATTTGCATTACCCGAATCCCTTCCCTCATCCAGAAGCCGCATCTTACGTAATAAGTATCTACCTTTGAGTTAACTTTTTTACACCCCTGCAAGTTTTTTCCCCAGAAGGGGATGGCTTCTAGTCTCTATCCCATCTCAGAGTGTTCACGTTGAAGCTCCTCTCCTAATTCAGCTTTTTGCCAGCGCGGAAGGATTTTGAAGATCTGTATGCCCTTTCACGAATATCAGATAAATCTGTAACCAGCCTCTGAATTGTTGTTTAGGCACAATGGAGCGAGAAATGCGCAAAAAATGCGACCTCATGATTTCATGGTGCTGACGAAATGTCCTTTTATTTTGTCTTGGCAGCTGAAGTGTTCTCCGTATTTTGAGGATATAATTTAAGCATTCAGAGACTGGACCACAATCAATTCCAGAAAAGGTGGAGAACTTGATCCATATCAGCGGCACAGCTTGATCCTCCTCACCAGATTCTAGGGACGCTGTAGCTGAGTCTTTGTACGTTTAAGGATAGGCTATTTCTTACAGGAAAATTCTTATGAAGTTCGCGTATTCGGGTACTGAGTGAGATTGCTGACACTTAGCATCATGCTGTCAAGGGTGCAAAGATGTGGATCGGTAGCGGCCCCTGTGCTAAGTATTAAAATCTCACCCAATCGCCGCAGATAATCTTAGCTACGGGGATGTGATTAACGGTCTGATACTCCGTACACCATTCGGCAACTTTATGTCCTAGTACGGGGATCTTCCTGCCTTTCCGCCATGCTGACATTATGATGGAAATATAACTGTACCATCCTGCATCTTTTCTCTACCAATAGATTACTTTAACTTCGTTTTCTCTGCTCGTATATATTCGATTGTAGGTTTGTTCGTAGCGATGGAGTCATATAGACATGAAGGCACAGTACCAAACCCACGAGTCGAGATATACGACAGTCATTCTCCAGGGCAACACGATCTATATAATGTCCCGATCCCAGAGCCGTACCACGGTGCGTCCATTCAGACGACCTCAGCGAACGATACGCTCCTTACAAAGCCCGCTTATGGAGCTCCAGATTATGAGGCGCCGAGTGCATACCAGCACGTTGATCCCGACAATCGACTGTTGCCATTCGACCAGGAAAGGGAGGATCAATCTGCTGTAAAGAGCAAACCACGTTTCCAAGTTTCCCATGGTACCCGGGTGGTATGGAGGATTATTAGTTTCGTACTGAGTTTGACAATCATTGGTCTTATTGGACATATGCTCTGGCTACAAGCGAAGAGCGCAGTGGACAAGTTCACTCACAAACATGGCGCGAGTCTCCCAGCATGGCCGGAAAAATTGAAGTTGTATCCTGCCTATCTCTTTCTCGCCGCGGCATGCGTTGCAGCGTCTATCAATTTCGTTGCTTTGCTTCTTGTAAGTCCTGCTCCTTTTCCCATTGTGAAAATGGGTCGCAACTTACTTTTCAAGGTCAAAAACACACATTTCTCTAAGCTTCGGCCTCTTATCTCCATCCCTAGCACCTTTTTCGCGACGGGACTCTGGGCAAGCGCAGTGTGGTACTTTAAGAGCTGGGACAACAAGAAAGATAATAGGGAGTATGATCTCTGGTCGTGGACATGTACGCATAAGAGCTTCGAAGTAAGCTTTGGGAACAAGTCGATCGGCTTTGGCAGCATCTGTGCTGAGATGGTAAGTCTAATTTGCCTCCAAACCTCCAAGGAAATTGAAGTGCGCATCGCTAAATGTCATATCCTAATGATACGGCAGACGTGGACATACTACGCCGGAGTTCTCATCCTCACCTGCGAAGCTCTTAATTTATTCAGTCAGCTCTGGAATGTTTCACAATCTGGCACGAAACCAATGAAGCCCAAAGCTCCCAAAGTATGTTTCTTCCCCTTTCCGACTCCAAGATCCTGTTTCCTGACTGTAGCTGTAGAAACCCAAGGCGAGTAAGAGGGATGGAGAGCAAGGATGGGTGTAGTAATTGGCGGTTTGACAGCCAACTGGCTCCATTCCACAGCACAACAAAGCTAGAATTTGTTACTATCAGCCCCCACTCAATAAAGGTTATTCGGTGGATCTAGTGTAGTGAATGTAGAAATAGGGGAGCACTTAAAAGAGAATCTGACCTCTAAACCAAAGTTGCCCGAAGGCGGAATGCATTTGTACTATTCCGGACGCCTTTCAAAGTGGGCTAACCCGACCTGTGGCCCCAGGTAACAGGCTAATAAGATGTAGGGCCGAAAGGCCTGAACTTTTTGCTTTGATTTTTACTTTTTGCTTTTTGCTCTCTCCCCGAAGGAAAGTACACGGCAATGAAGGGGTAAAAATCAGACTGTAAAACTCGGGATAAGTAAAACGGCTTCCTGTTTGGGCGATACCTTTAGATATAGTACGTATATTGTTTATAGTAATAATCTTTGTATCACGGAATAGTCGAACTTTATAGGATTCTATTAAATTTAATTATTCCTTACTAAAAGTTAGAATTTAGAGTGATTTTAGTATACGTAGGTAGTGATCCTAGTATAAAATTATATCCGAATCTATTGCCGAAACAAGCCATTTTACTTGGGAAGCCGTTCAGCTTATCCCGAGCATATGACAAAGCTCATATCACGAGGCGAACCGAGTATTACATGAAGATAGGCTTCAAGAAGCCTTTATATTCGAAACCCCCCCTTGCCCCACCCGCCTCGGCCCCGCTTGTTTCACTCCTTCCGGCATTCCCAAGCTTTTGGAATGCCACGCGACGTTTTTTGTTGAATGTCGCATTCTTTCGTCATCAAACACCCCCTTACATAACTTTCACGACTCCACCATTCCAGCGGCTCAGCCGTTCCAATCGCATCCTTCCATTTCCCGCCTACATGAATTCTCAATCACATGACTCTCTCTCAACGAGCAGGTGCCAGGTGCAGCATAAAGGATGACTCGGCTGCATTGTATGTTTCACATTTCCGCATATGGCGCTGAGAGTTTTGTTGCACATCGCGCTCACCTGCATGAAAGGGAAACAAGGGCTCGGGGCGCTTCATTTCCACTGCTTTCTGGGGCGAGGTTGTGGGTGGCGTTCGGGGGTGAAGGGGAGATGGGGCGCGTGATGTGGATACGAGGTTGGCGAGTTAAATAAGGTTATGAAAGGGGGAATTGGATTCAGAGTATGACGTCAGATGATTATCTGGGGGCGGGAGGATAGGGGGTTAATGTTAAGATTTTTATTACCGATGTTCTACTTCAAATATGATATAAGGCTATTAGTCACGTTTGACACAACGATCTGCTTTTAATGACGCATTAGGTTGTTTTGCGCGGTAAGTTGCCACTAGTGACGAAGAATCCTCTAACACTCTTAGTATAACATAGAGTAGTTTCTCTTTGCTCCTGTGGAAATTGAGAGCCTATCAAATTTCTCTATAGAACCCTTTATTCGACAATTCTGTCCCATAGCCTACCGCTATTTTTTTTATTAAAAAGATCCTTCAAGTGGAGGTAAATGTTGCACTTGAAAATGAGTGTAAAAATGACTGATTGTTTTAGTGTGGAGAGGGGTGGCATCTTTGCTAATGTCAGATGAACGTTAGTGTAATTATAATTTCGATGTTTAATAAGAGTTCGGATGATATTGAGACATAGTGCTGCATGTTGCATGTCGGGTCATTGTTTGTTTATTCGTAGTTGAATCTGAAGTTTCTAAATGTACTTCTCTGACGAGGAAAACAAACACTCGGTGACACTTTAAGACTCTTTAGAGTTACATCAATCAATAGTACACAAAGAAACTTTCTATTTAATTACTCAGTAGAAGGATTAGTTTTACAATCTAGGATGTATTTCTCGGCTGATTCTTTTCATTCATAATCGCAGCCTTGACAGGACCAGATTGGATCATAGATTATCTCTGGGTATAACTTGGTCTGGAGTGTTGAAACAATCTTGATCACTCTTGTCTTGTAAAGGGCTACCCAATCTCCATATTCAGGTTGGTATGGTGACGCATATATTGTAAACTTTACACCATTACTTAGTATGAGACGATGTGTACCCTCATTGAGATAGATGACTCCAGCCTCTTTCTCAAGTAGAACGTTCATTATATCCACCGCTAACTTATGCTCCTCGAGAGAATCGTCCTCCCTCTAGATCTATGTTTTCCTCCTAGTATTCTTCATCAACACTCACGCGGCGTTTCCCAGCAATTACTAGCGTTAGTTCGGCGTCGACGCTGCCGAGAATTTCGAGATATTTCTTGTAGGCCGAGAGCCCGTAGCAGAGTGTGGGATCACTATAATGGTGAAGGAAGTGAGTGAACTTACGATATATATGACGAGATGTTGTTTGTGGACCCCCAATGGGGTTTTCTTTTTGCATTATTTTTGCGATTTGTGGGCTCAGTGCCGGGGGCGGGGCAAAGTAGTAACCTGGAAGTGCTCGCAAGAACACTTTGATTTACAAGAAGTGTTTACACAATTGTTTTGAAACCTAGAGAGAATCGACGGTTGAGTCGCTGGGTAGTGCAAGCAAGCAAATCCTCTGTTTTTGTTTTTTTTTATCAAACATTATCAAACATTATCAAACATTATCAAACATTATCAAACATTATCAAACATTATCATTGCTTCTCATCTGTATCATCATTCATATTGGCAGCCCATTTCATCTCAATATCCCCAAACCAATGGGCGAACAACAATTTCTCTTCCCCGATTTTCAACACGCCATTTTTGACACCACCCCAGTCCTCGATTGGACCTTTCAAGTACTTGTGGTCTTTTCCGCATACTTTTTTCCAGTACTCGCTCTTCTGACCTTGGTTTTGGGTAATTCTCTTCTCGTAGCAGGCCTGACATAGGAATGTATTCGAGCAGACGACACACATGTATAAAGGATCGTTTGGAACCCAGAACCTTCTCGGACTTTCAATGGGGTAGCCGGAATAGATGATTTTGACACTTCCATCAAGATCTTGGGACTTTGAGGCATCCTCACCAGATGGAGTATCAGATAGACTTTGTTGGTATCCCTTTTGGAGAGTCGAGGTTTCGACTTCTACACTTGTGTTATTGTCGTTCTCGTTATTTACTCCCTCTTCGCCTCCGTTGTAGTCTACTTCACCATAGTTTTATTCGATCGGGTTTCGAATAGTACGATCAGTGATCGAGAAGACATTACTAAGTGATATTCTATCTCCCATTTCTAGACCTGCGAAGAACAAAATTCTGGCTAAAAGTACCAAAGCGCAGTTGTCGTTGCTTCCAACACTATCCTTGAGTGCGTCGATGCAAATGTGAAACGCTTCGTTCAAGATTTCTTTCGCCTCCTTTTGCTGGCCGACGACGAGATAAGCTCCTGCAAGCTGTATAGCGGGGAGACTATTGTATACACTCGACCATCTTTTAGGTATAGTAGACGCCATTGTTTCCACCAAAAGAAGACGTACCCAATTTGTTGATGTGGTTTGAAATTTTGAACTGATGATATCCATTGTCAACTGACGGGCCTTGGCACGAGTTTCCCCTGCAGCTGCGCCAGGCTCACTGTTCCCCAAAACTTCTTGAAGCAATTCCCAGGCGCTATCTTCGTCGTCAAATACATACCAACAAGCGTAGGCAAGTCGATATCGAAGTAGAATGGAATACTCCTCGTCGAGATCTTCAGCATCTATGGCATCCTGATAGCACTTTCTGAAGACAATCTCTTGTGAAGAAAGTTTAGCCGCTTTCGCAAACGACAGATTTTGACTTCCCTGAATCAGCGGCCATCAAATTGCTGAACTCAGACTGCGTCCACGAGCAAATCTCGGAAGTCAAGCATGACCAGCCCTCTTGCTCGGCGAGGAAATCAATGATTTTGCTCAGTGAATACACCCCATTTTCCCCATCATCAATGTCATGGTCGGCGTCTTTGACAGCCTCTCGCATCTTGGTGAAGGCTTTAATAGCGCCATCCTTGTCGACTGTAGCAGATAAACAATTACCGACGACGTAATAGACTTGGTATAGACTTTTGTAGTATGTATTCGGGGCGCTACCATCGAGAGGGATAACCGCTTTCTCCAAGGCGAGCGCAAGAGCTGAGTTGGCAACTGCGAGAGCCTCAACTATGTTTCCTGGTTCATAAAGTGTGTTGGCTGTAACACTCGATGTGTGAAATCTGCTGAGGTTGTCTTCAGCTAAGGATAAAGATTGGTCGAAATATTCCAGGGCCTCTCTAAAGGCTGTGATCTCCTTCAAGAAGACTCCATTGGCTCTGTTCGAGCAATCATTTTTTTCGATATTAGGAAACACGTTTGCCATTCTGAGGATATCTTCGGTCGTGAGCCTTTCAGAATCCTTGATATGGAACTCGGCCTATGGTATTTTAACACGGCGCTACACGGGAATAGAACGAGAGTGTCACTTACGCCAAGAAGTGCTCTCCTAGCATATCAAAGCAATCGAGAAACTTCCTCGGTATTTACCTCACATAGCCAGTGGGCTACATGTTCTCTTGCTAGGGATTTAGCAGCTCCCGTTTGTCCTTTATAACTGCATCTGCCCATGTTGCTACTTCAGGCTTCAAGCCCTTATGGTCTATTGCCTTCGACATCTTAAGCCAAGACAAGATGCGCTCCCATGCTTTGGCGGGTTCTTCTGCATGAGGAGTAAATGGCAAGTAAAACTCATCGCCCAAGCGCTCTATAACAAATGAAGAGATCTTTGCGTTTGCAAAGAACAACTCATAGAGAGCTGTGACAAGTTCGAACACGTGACGTTCGCTCGGGAAAGGAATATCGGGTTTAGGCTCGACTATTGTTTTGTGTATACCAAGATCGAAGAGGTGGTCCTCAAAGTGCAAAACACTATATTCTTCCAGGGCCCGGCTTGCTTCGAACATCGGACCCGTGGTTGGCATGCTAAGAGTCACCAGGATGA
The DNA here is from genome assembly GCA_019669835.1 of Amylocarpus encephaloides. NCBI lineage: Eukaryota > Fungi > Ascomycota > Leotiomycetes > Helotiales > Amylocarpus > Amylocarpus encephaloides. Next base: position 6,036 of record MU251468.1, on the reverse strand, counting down.
CAAGAAAGAAGTCGTATTCCGCAAGATCATAATGATCAACCAAGCTCGAAACCTGGGAGTACTTGGCAGTCCAGCTTTTCTCTTGAAATATCTCGAGATAAGCGAACAATCGAAATACAATAGTTTCCTCATCATCGACTTCTTCGCCAGCCTCATTGGTTGTATCTGTGTCATCTTCATCGTTCCTGTTAGATTCAACACTACCAGAATCGCCCGAGGATGCGCTACACTCTTGTTCATCGGCTTCATCGTCATCCTCGTCATCGTTTCCATCAAACGGATCCCCTACCTCCAGTATGCTATGTGTAGCAAAGTGTATCAGGTTGTAATCTTGTAAGGCCTGGATAGCAGTACCTACCTCGCACATAAGGTGATGACATTTTCTCGTACATCAAATTGCTTATACCTTGTTTTCATCGCTATAGCAGTGCGTTACTGGTTGATCGACAAATTTGAATAGCAATGTGAAAGCCGGGAAAGCAATATTCGGTTTGCTTTACATTCTTCACTCGACAAGTCCTGGCCGATCTGTTCTAGTGAGCTCTCCAATACAGCTTTGAATCCTTCCCGGAGTTGCCCGAGAGCTGCAGAAAAGTCTTCTGGTTGGCGAATATCTTCCAGAATCTCCAGCTGCAAACGGGCTAGTCCGAAGCCTACCACGGGGTTAGTAAATGCTACAACCCGATAATGATAAAATTTATGACCTCCTTGAATTTCTATCAGATCTTCTGCGATCTTCAACTTCATTCCCTGGTCCAGCTTCCGAAGAGTCTTGCTTTTTTGCACATGATGTTCAATGTACAGCTTCATGTCTTCTTCAATACTTTCGTTCGTGACTTCAATTTCAGGTACGTAAACGCCTCCAATATCGTGGAACAATACGCCTTTGCTTGGCCGTCCGACCAAAATAACTCTGGTTCTCAACTTCTCTTCGGAAATCTCCTTAAGAAATTCTTGTAGCAAGCTCTGATCCTCGGGATCCAACTTGTCAACACCGACAAAAGCGACAAACAATTTCCTTGTAGACATCTTTGGGTACTGAGCCGAAATGTAGCACTTCCAAACCAGTTTAGTATCATTCTGGTCGTTGATAGTCTTGTTTTTGGCTAAAACCGTAGCGATGATGTTCCTATAGGTTGAGTCATGATTCAAAATTTGCAAGATAATGTTGGATAGAGCTGATTTGAGACTTCGATCCGACTCTCTGCTCGATCTAGGGGGAGGAAAGTAGAAAGCCAATGAGATTTGCCGGTATAGCTCAGATATAGTTCGAAGATTGTGCAGAATTGAACAAGCAAGGTAAGATTTGCCTGTGCCTGGTCCACCAAATATCCATAAGAACGGGCTCCCGTCGTCTTCCCAGTTGTCTTTTGACCACTAGAACGGCCAGAGGTCAGTGATAATCACATTGAAAAGTGAAAAAAAAACTACTATCAGGTTCGTATCGGTGACACATTGCACGTGCTTTTGAATGTCCTAATCGTTTAAGAATAATCAAGTCAATTATTCTTAAACGATTAGGACACTCGGTGCAAATGTTCTACTCTATTGGGGTAAATAGCTTCGACTCTCTTTGAAAATCTAAGAAATCCGGACTAGTTATCTCAACCAGGAGAAGCAATTGCCATAAATTCCATGATCGTTGACAAGACGCCAGATATAGGACTCTTGAAATTGTCTAGGATCTAGGCGTATAGCGAGTTCTACACCGTGCCTTTATGGTGTAAGACACCCGGCGTGATGCACTAGCAATATGGTGCTGACACTCTTGATGTCTAAAAACTGCGATGGCAGCGGTAAAGAATAGAAGCACGGCTATGAAATTGGAGGAAAATTAATCTAGTTCGACGAACCTCGATAAAGTACACATCATCTAACACCCAGAGTGCCGTTCCTGCCACGAGTTCTTTCTTCTTTTCTTGAAAGATATTCTCACTTGTAGTATGCTTACCAAAGACCTCATCTATTCGTCGTTCCGGATTGGCGTTCTCATCCACAGTCTTCCATAGCGCCTGTATGTCCTCCTTGATCGGATGCAGCTCTTTCAACTCTTCCCTGATGATATTGTTATTCCTATAAGAACTATACTTCACCACGATCCCCAGCTCTTTGACGGCCTTGTCGAGCCTATCATGGCCTTCTTTCAACTTGACATCCTTGTCCGAAAATGCGAGTCGCATGCCCCGCTTGAATCGTCCCTGCTTTATGTAAAACGTTGAAATCCCACAAAGCGCCAATACCGCAGCGAATATATGCTCGATCTTCGTCTCGACTTGCGTAAGGCGATATTGGGGCAAGTCATCATCTAGTAGGTTCAAGGAAGATAGATATGAACCAATATCTTCTAGGAAGCTTTGAAGATCATCGAATCCATTTCTGACACGACTAGCAACGCTGATGACGAAGTTGATAGCAGTAAACACTGCTTCACAGGGAGGCCAGACATTCCCAGTAACAGCACCTAGGGCTGTCGCCACGAGTTCGACTGGTTGCAAAGCGGTGGCGAGCGCAGTTCTAATTTTGTCCCACTTGGTTTCATCGTGTCTGAAGTGCTTGAAATCTGTAAAGGTCTTCTCGGTAAATTTGAGCACATCATCGACAGACTCGGCTTGCAAGAGAGGATTTCCGTTCAACTTTTCTCCTGTAGTAGCTTCATATTCCAGCACAGCCCCTCGCATCAACGCACCGAAATTACTCTGTGGGATAGAATTCTTCATTATACCGTCTTATTCGCGCGCCCCTATCTCGGTATCATTTCGTGTTAACAAACCCCGAAAATTTCGTTGGTGTTTGAAATCGCCACCATTTGAGGAGGGCGGTCGCGTTATTATAGGTAATATTTGATGGCGTCCTGCAGATGCAGCTGAATAATTTGTCCAATGAAATGCATGAACGACACAATATCGACAGGGGCTACTCCGTACAACCGTAACCTGTGTTTTTGAACCCGCGAAGTCCGGGGCCAAAAACCAAAAAAAGGAACCCTACGACCCTCGACTTAATTCTAGCTATAAAGGCTTAGAAATAGATTAGAATTAAAGCTCGTATTCGATTTTATTAGGAGATAACTTTCAAAAAAGTCTCGTTTTGCTCTTCTCTCGAAATATGTTCCTAGAGAAATAAATTGAAAGTTACTTAAAGTTCATTTTATATAGATATTTTGGTATAAGTGGAATTTCTACACTCGACGTTATGTCACATGTGGTATCTTAATATAGCTTTTTTAATAGGAATTTAGATTTTTTCTAGATTTTTCTTAAAAATCGAAAATTACTAGGGTTGATTTTACTTTAAAACCCCATCTTTCATACTAACCTCTACCTTTTCCTTTAGAATCTTGGATATATTTTTTTTGGGATTTTATAGAATCTTATAACTCTTATACTAATAGATATAATCTTTGTATAGGAAGATTCTTTGGAAAAAGAACCCCAGGTTTCTCATAGGCGGCTATAATTTATTAAGTTGAAAATTTAAGGAACTTTTAAAAAAAAAAAAAAAAAAAATATTAACGTGGCTTATTAGTGAGTCGCGCGTATATTAGTAAGTCGTGCACTTTTCCTTAGCACGGAACTTTAAAGATAAATAATAATCTTAATAAAAATACTTTAATTTTTATAAATTAAATTCTAAGAAGCTAGAAACATCTTCTTCTATTTTATAAGTTCGTGTATTATAGTTAGCTTCTCTATAAGTGTTATATCGTCGTCTAGATAGTTATTCTTTAACTTAATTATCTCTCTTTATATATAAATTATATTAAACCTACTTATTTACCTTCTACTAAGATAAAATATCTTTAGTATTATCTACTATAAGTATATCTCCTTTCTAGACATAGTTCCTTTTAGTTCTACGATACTTACTAAGCGTCTTATTTACTACTTATAGTATATAGATCTTCTTTATTAAAAGAGTATTCTAATAAGCTAATCGCTCTATAATCTTTACTAATATAGTAAATATCTTAAAAAGAGAAATTAGTAAGCTTTCTTAATAATATATAATTTAACTATATATAAGAGTTAATTATAAAAGAGTTTCTTTAGGTTAGAAGAGGTCTAAGACTTCTAAGAAAGAGAGATAGTAGTTAAGAGCTAGAAAGAAGTTAGAGTTTATAACCTTATATAAAGCTTTAAAATTATAGCTTATAGGTTAAAAGATACTAGACTAGTATTATAAAATCTAGCTTAAGTATTTTAGACTATTATTAACTTAATAAATACTACTTTAAAAATAAGAAAGAACTTAACCTTTATAATATAGTTAATATAAGTCTTAATAAAGATCTTAATTTATTAATAATATATCTACTTAAAGATACTAAAATATCTAACGTTAAGTAAGTATATAAGATAAATTAAATAAGAAGGTAAATAAAGAGTAATAATATTATATACTTTATAATACTCTTAAAACTCGGTCGATTTATAACGTTTATATCTATCTAATATAAGTATTTAAAATAGACTCTTTATACGAGCTATAATATAATTTATTAGAATCTAGATTATATTAGTACTTAAATTAATTTTTCTTAGTATAAAACTTTTAAAATTAAATAAATTAACTATAATATATTAAATTAATTATTACTTTTAAAATTTAATAAACTAGATATATCTAGAGATTTTTAATAAGTTTATATATTATAACTAGCTTTTCTATAAGTTCTATAGTACTATATAAATAATTACTTCTTCTTTTAATTATCTTTTACTTTATATATATTATATTATACTTACTTACTTATTCTTCTAGACTAAAATATTCTATGTATTCTTTACTTTAAGTACTCTCTTCTAATAAATATAAGTCTTTTTAGTTCTATAATATATAAGAGACTAGATCTTAAATAACTTAAAAGAAATAGTTTCTTAAATTTAATTAAGAAGTATATAAAGAGCTTATATAAGAGTAGCTTTTATAAGGTCTTATATATATAAGAAGAGATAACTAGAACCTTCTAGAAGTAATAGAATAGAGTAGTATTAAACTAAATTAAATTCTACTTATAACTAGTACTTAGTAAGAGCTATTAGTCTAAGTATACTCTAGGGTTCTAACTCTTATATTACTCTTCTTCTTTTCTTTACTTTTATCTAGTTATATAGTTTATTTATTTAACTAGAGTAGTAGTACTCTCTATTACTAAATCTAGTTTCTAAGTTAAATATCTATAACTAATCTACTTAACTAGATACTTCTATTAATTATCTCTTCTAGAAGCTTTCTTCTAGTTAAGTATACGCTTTATCTTATACTCTTCTATATTATTAACTAGTATTATAGAAGGCTAGCTTCTTTAATAATCTATTCTAGTAGTAGTATTATATATATAGATTATAAAAGTCTAGTATAAAATATATTATATATATCTAATAGTATATTTAGATAGTAACTATAAGATCTAACGATCTCTATAACTATAAACTTTATATACCTAGTATTTAGCTTCTTATAAGACTTATATATTTTAATATTTTCTAGACTAAGTTATATCTTATCTTCTATCTAGAAGCTAGAATTCTAGTCGCGCTTTTAAATAGTTATCTACTTCTAGACTTCTTAGGCTACTATTATTACTACTTACGTCTACTCTCTTATCGCTTTTAGTTTTTATATATATAGTCTATTTTAGTAATTAGAGAGTCTTTATTATCTACCTCTAATAATTTAATATCTTTAAGTAGACTCTAATACTATTTATAAGATAGAAAGAATAGACTTATATCTATAGACGTTATATTCTATTTATATATTCTAGATATAGCTAGTAGTAACTATTTAAGCTAGCTCTACTAGACCTAGTCTATAAACTATTATAAGACTATTTTAACTACTTTATTTATTTATTTAATAGTACTATTAGTCTCTAGTAAGAAGAGAGTAGATAATCTATACTTAATTTATAGTAGCTTATATACTCTCTTTTATAGAATACTTATAAATTATATACTTCTATTAAAGATAATTACTAAAGATAGAAAGTAGTAGAGTAGATATTATTATAGAAACTATTTAACTACTATTTTA
>MU251467.1:2268-100279 GCA_019669835.1 Amylocarpus encephaloides | reverse complement strand
GGGAAAGGGAAAGGGAAAGGGAAAGGGAAAGGGAAAGGGAAAGGGAAAGGGAAAGGGAAAGGGAAAGGGAAAGGGAAAGGGAAAGGGAAAGGGAAGGGAAGGGATGGGATGGGATGGGAAGGGATGGGATGACCAAGGGGGACTCTTTGCAGTAGCTCGTGAGGCCTTCATTGGGGGTGGGGAGGGGGTTGTGCGTACCACTTTTGATCATGTATACTCCATTTGCCGGAAAGAGGCTCAAGATTCCCTCGGGGTTGTTGACAAGAGGCCCGACGAAGATTCTTCAAGCCTAGCCAGTGGGCGCGATGAAAAAAATCTTGGTATTTGCTAGGTGGCCAGAATGCACTTCTTTGAATTCTCTCGAGAATCATGCTGGATGAGCAGCATTTCTAGTATGACCTGCGTGTTGACTGCCTCCAGGGCCCCGTCTCTTGTGACACCGTGACCTTACCGGTCCAGAGGACTGGCGCGCCAATGGAGAACCGTGATCGCTCTCGGGGTGCCAATGGCAGCGCCTCAATACCTGCTATCTCATGAAGCATCAATCATGAGCCTCCTCTCATGAACCCCCAACCACTTTGGTATACGTGATCTTCTCCACGTTGACGCTCTCCGTCCCCTTCACATCTTTCCGTAGCTGGTAAACATACAGCGTCAACCCGATGCCTTGAACCTGTTTTCATTCCATGCATTAGCACGTCTCCATCCGAACATCTCCACCCGCACTCGGGCGGATCGACTCACAACCATCAAACAAAAGCTCGGTACCATCTCCTCCCCGTCCCCAACCCACCCCGTCGTAAAAGCCCCCGTCGCACTCCCCGGGTTCACAAAGAACTTATTCTCGTACTCAAAAGCGTCGAATCTATGCGTTCCCCCCCAGCAAAGCACATCCACATCCATCTTATTCGCCTCCGCCAGCATGAGATCCATCTCCATGGGCGCAACCATGCTGAAACCCTCTAGGAATCCAATTTTCAGCGAGCCGTGTGTGACGGTCTGCTGTAGGGGCAGTGAGGTCGCATCGGCGTCGAATTTGCCTTTGACGATCTTTAGGTCGGGGGTGATGGAGCGGAGGTAGTCGTACGTGGGTTTATCGGTGAGGTTTCCGAGGCAGAGGGTCTGGCTTATCTTGCCGGGCGTGAGGAGTTTTTTGAACTGTGGGATGGAGAGGTTAGTGGTTTTGAATCTAGGAAGACTGGGGGAGGGTACTTTAGCTGGTATGTCCATTGCTCGGTCTGGGATGTGGAGGTCCCCAATGACGAGGACGGGAAGGCGCGCCATGATTGTGGTTGGGACGGGGATGTGGGAGCGATGTGGAATCTAATATAGTGCGCGCATGAAGATTCGAAGAATTGAGAGGATCCAGAGGGTATCTGCAGAGTGTCTAGCCTTCAGCAGGTGGTGGTTATGTTTAAGCAGTTGAGCTTCCGCCTCGTCGACAAGGCGTGAGGTAGCATTGCGTCGTCCCATTGGCGGCTCGTTGCTAAGCGACATCCCGCATTAACTTTCTTCCGAATGTGCCTCCAGCCAACTCTGCTTTTCTATGTAAACTTCCTTGTGGGTATTTGACATAGGTGCTCCGTCTCTAAACATCTTACTCATAGATACCAAATGCTCACAATGATCAGCGACAGCCGCCCAGTACTTATCTCTTACACAACTCATTCTCTACTCCCAGTGTTCGCTTCCTTTCGACTTGTCGTTTTTAATAATCACTTCCTGGGAGGCCTTGGACCTCGAAAGAATTTTTGATCTAGTAAATGCTACAAGCATCGTGAAGAGTAATATCATTCAGACGCCAGGGATCGATTGTGAGTCTTTGCTCGTTTTGTTTCGGAACTGGCGGTGTATTGGAGGTTGTCTTCCCATTTCTTGCTTGTGGAAAAGTCATCTTCTTTCGTTCCGGTCAGGTGTAGGTAGTATTCGCTACACAATCTTTCTCGTCTGGTAGAAGTCTCTATTGTTGTGCGTACTTAAGTTCTTCATCTTGATACCTTGTCCAAGATCAAAATGATCTTGAAATCAGATGAATGCGTAAAAGACGGAGACATGACTCCCAACGGCCAAGGTGACCCCGACGAGCAAGCTCATCTTCCGGTGAAGATATTCTATTGCTAAGGTCATGAATCGTTCAAGGGGTTATGCTAGGGATGAGTATAAGTATCGCTAGGGAAAGGGCCTTGGAAGGTACAATTGACGCATACTACTCCCAGTCAATAACAGATAAAGCTAGACCATTGCTCTCCCGACGCTCTTGAGGTTTGGCGGGATGCACACTGTCCTCTGCTCCCCATTCAGTGCACAAACTAAGTGCGCTCCGACTAAACTAAATCATAGATAGTCGGCTATTGTAAAATGTTCTCCTTCTAGGATAGTTCTAAACGCTGTTTCCGACAGGCATCACTTAAGGATGACCTGACCTACCAGGGGCCTCGATAGGCTCGGTATCGCTCTCCTTCGAAGACGAAAGCAAATAGACGATAAACGTCAAATTCGATCGATTCGTCGAAAATCGGCCCTTGCCAGCATCGTGGCGCATGGTTGCATAGCAGTAATTGGTTAGTGGTAATGTATACACTCAACTCTGGCCGTCGACTAAAATGGTCCTAGGGCCATTGAAATACTCCTGACTACAACAGTCGATAGTAGAAGGGTCATATATATATATATATATTTGACTATCCTCTAGTAGAAGAGTTCCACTTATAGAATAGTCTAGGAAGGAAACCCCCACAGTCCTATAGGAAAAACGCTTCCTAGATTTCGATCGTTATATGACGGTCCCTAAATTCTTGCAACCCCCTTTAAGATGACATCGCCCTAGACCAACAGCTAGGTAATTATAGCTCGATCAAGGATGTTAGCGTCGATTGTATTATCGAGATCCATAGTGGTATAGTGTTGTAGTATTGTGTTGAAGAAGGGTGGAGTCCGAAAAATATTCAGACTCGAGAAGCACGCTGGATCGACTTCTGGCCACTACTGTACAAATAGAACACTGGATATGATAGGGTATTGTTTCTAGTGCGCGCCCCGGTAAAAGTTAACCCGCTTGTAAGCTCTACGTTCACTCGGTATGGAACTAGGTGGGCGTATAACCCAGGCCTTCAGCCTCTATCGAGAGCCATTCCCTTGAATAAGGACACTCCTACTTGTTTTAGTAAACGGAGCCTTAGTGAGTGAAACGGCATGAAAACCCAAGGCGGGGTGTCCTCTTCAATCATTTTCTTTTTAGGTTGGATCTGCACTTGTTTGATTTTAAAACAGAATTGTGCCCTACGAGAAGATACACGCAGGGGCTTTGATGCCAATCATATATTATAAGATCTTCTTGAACCTTAGACCTCGACTTAGGAATCGTCCTGGGGAGTCCATCCGGTTGCAAGTGGCAGGATCGTGAACAGTCCACTAGGGACAAGAGCATTTGAATTGGTAAAATTCTGCGGTGGCAAGATATACTTTGGATGGTGTGGGATGTACAGTAAAACGACTCACGCATGTCGGGTTTAGAATTGTCCATGGGAGTCCTCACCACGCGGTTTCCCGCAGCCCCCTCATCGGTAGGTATTAGGAACGAGTGTTGTGTATCTCACACTCGAAGCTTGATTAAAGGTCTCTGGGCAAGAGACCATCGCCACATTGGGCACATTGGGTTATTGCAGCAGTGATTTTACAGGGCATAGTTGTAGTCCGCAAATTCGTCATCGAGCCCGGTGCGGATGACATTGTCGGAGAGAGCGGAGACTGCGTTTCCAGCTCTTGTGGTATTTCCTGTGGTGCTGGTACTTGGTATAGTCCTATATGCATTGCCCCCTTTGCCCGCCTCGGCTCGCTTCTTTTGCACCGGCGGGGCATTATTCAGTCTAAAATAGTCGAGACTACTTCGTACCACCCCCAAGAGCATTCTGAAGCCGCTTGGGATTCGTAGCAGGATCCACAGCACTTTGCACAGAAACCCCGGAAAGAGACGGGTCTTGACAAGGGGCTGTGACGCCACTGAGAACTCCTTCGACCTGCTGTAAGATATCTAAGCAGAGCAATATCAGAGGACGCGCACACGCAGGGAGACGGAAAGGGTAGATATACTATTGCCATCATCTCATGGCTAGATACATGGCAGCTCGCGCCTGCGGGCGCTGCGGTTGCAAACAGAGGCAAGAGAGCCCCGATATTGAGAGTAAGTTCCATTTGAAGATCGACGTGAGTTAAGGTTCTCAAAACCCAAATGCAGTTGGAAGGAGTAATTTCCTAAAAGAACCATCTCAGGAAGATGTGAGTAAGATTAGCTTCTATTCCGAAGGAATTTCTGTCTCCGAGTAGTCCGGACAGCGACAAAAAACCACAATTCAAAATGTAGTACCTCTAGAATAAGGGGTTCCCGTATTACCTGAATGCGATAGGATTGCTGAATCCTTGGTGCATCACTCCCATAGCATTCAAGAGTAGAGAAGAGATATCAAAGGGCAGTTCGAACAATGGTTGCTTCTTTCTATACGTGACTTTATACTTTATACATTATATCTAAGGTGATTATTATCATATGTAACATGCTATAAAGGGTATATCCAAATTCGCGGAACGAAGAGGTGCAAAAACATGCTGTCCCAGGAAGCACAAGTTGGGAAGGGTATAAGACAGCCAGCCATGCCAGGCGGCAAAATGCACGAAGTCGAATCGCTATTTCGAAAGTGTATGTCATCCGACATGGGTTAGATGGTCGTCGTGTGTGTGATTCTCGTGGGCTCCAAGTCTCATCATTCGGGTCGATTCACATCCTCATCAGCCTCGTAGTCCTCCTTTCCATTTTGTTGCCTCCAGCGGCCCCGAGGAATTTGGGTTGTTGAGCTCTTCTCCAAGCATCCCGCTCGCAGAAAACCCGGCCATTCATCTCAAAATAGTCACGCTTCAATAGCCTTTTGCAGTCTGCACAAGCCAGACAGCCAGGGTGAAACTTTTGCTTTCTTTCGCTTTCTAGATATTGACCTTCTATCCCCTTGTCGCAAGTGGTGCACGTGCTGCCATTTAGCTTGTGGTAGTGCCTCTCGCAATATGGGGCATCATTGATAACGTAGAATGTAGCTGTTTGGAAAGGCTCGGAACAAGTCTTACAGACAAAACAGTGCTTGTGATAACGCCCAGTCAATCTTCCATCTGCGGAAGAGATTGACTTGCCCTTGATGGCATCCCCACACCCCTTACAGTTACCCTTCGAAGATGAAGGACGGCGCTCCTGTCTATCAGCAGAGTTCGACCGAGACGAGTTCTGAGTTGTGTTGGGAGGAATGGGCGACAATCGACCATTTTGAATAGCAGGATCCATGGGGGATTCAGGGGATAGCATCGACGACTTGAGTTTAGGTGGGGGAAGTAAAGGTCGAGCAAATTGCTCCTTATTGCCCACCGATGACGGCCTTGCGGGAAGACCCAAGCCTCTCGGCTGCAGCCCGGGTCTTTTGACTGGGGATGTCTTGGGAGAAGGCTTTTTCGGTGATGGGTTCGATAGTGAGGATTGAAGATCAGACATCAGATTCACAATCTGAGTGGTATCTGAAGGTTTCCGTCGGCTTTGGTCAGCTTTGACTGATCCTGGCGGACTCGAACGAGAGCTTGCGGCGCTCTCTTCACTGAAATTGGAGGAGTCCGAAGACTGTGACTCAGTAGGGGTATGGTAGGGATTTGAGACTCCGAACTCAGCATCCAGATTTGGGAGTGGCGGAACCTCGCCAGTCGTTGTATCAATTCGAGGTCTGATTAAGCTGGCCCCTCGCGGTGGCAGTGGCCTGGACAGATCTGGTCCAGACATGGAAGGCTTCCTTCGTTCACTGGCGAGATCACGCACCCGGGGATTGACTCGTGGCTCTGATGGCCTCCTTAACGGCTCTAGACTCGGACTCTCCAGTGGAAATGTTTGCGACCGATTCTCCATACGCGAAGGTTCCTCTAGATGTGGCGGGCCAAACCCATCATATCCGTTTTTTCTTGGTGCTTTTGCCAGGAATTCTGAATTTGAGCCATCTGAACTATCGGTCGACGTTCGAGAGTGGCCAGGACCAGCAGTAGAAGGTAGAGAGATAGAACTACCTACTTCGTAATAGGATGCACTAGCTATGTCCTTTATGCTACCCTCCGTATCTTGTCTCGGGTGCCCGCGCACCTTCGAGGTCTCCTGTGCCTTTTTTCGGCGATCGATATCAAAAGGTCCCGGAGCAATGGTATTCATTCTCTGGAGTAGACCACCACTAGACACCATCCTGGGACTTACTGGAGCGTACATAGGATCAGCCTCGGCGTATTTCTCACCCAAACGTCTGGCTTGCTGAGGCCGAAGTCCTTTTGGCGAGGGAAATGGGGGAAAGGAAGAATCAATGTTGGATGAGAAGAACTCTGGCGATGGCGCAGGTCGGACAGGCGCTGTTGCGCTTCGCAGGGGTTGACCAAATGGGGAATTCAGACCGTCGACGGAAGAAGTGTATATCGACGGTGACGCACTCATGGGCGTCAGTTCATCCTGTGGGAAGTAGGGACGATCTGCACATGACAGTTAGGCTTGTCATCATCATGGAAACATTTCTATCATACTTGCAGCTAGCGTGTCGACCTTGGGCGGCACCATTCTGCTCGGTTTTGAGTATTCTGGGCTGGTCGTGAGAGACCCCTTGTGAGGGAATTGGTCAAATCTGGCCGAAGAGTCCGGTGGAGGCGTGGCTACAATTAAGTTAGTGATGGGGTAGCACCAAAGGTTCAGCTTGCGATCGCATACGTTCACCCGCGGCACCGCAAACATGATCACCAAGATTTGCAATTTCGATGTCCTTCGAACACATGGAACACTTTATTGTTGGCAGGAAGCCCGATTGCCTGTTGGCGGTTGCCATATTGACCAAGCTTGCCGACGTCAAAATTGACAGCTCCTCCAACTCTATCCTCCGTATTCAATCGAAGACATGCGCCACGGCCGGTATACAACCGGCGGTGAGGGACACTGGATCTGGTGCCACAGTGAACTTCTGTCGGTGGAAGTTGTTGATGGGACGTAAAGTTCCTCGTGATGTTGTGGTACCCAAAACTCCTTGTATGACAAGAATCTCGAGGTTTCTCGAGGAGCGCGTTTCGAGTGACGCAAAGTGTGAGCGAGGTGCGTCTGGAAGTGGGAAGGAAGCTTAGCCAAGCACACAATTGAGGAACAGATACGTAAGCTGTCTCGGATGGAGTCAAGACGGAGAGTAAGATGCTTAGAAAGCAAGAAGAAACAATTCAAGACCCGCTGGAACTGTATGTAATGAGTGTGGGCGAAGTGGTTTCCTAAGGCAAAGGTTGGCAGAGCTGGTGGAACAAAGCAAAGAAGGGAAGAGGAGAGAAGGCAGAGAAGTGAGGCTCGAGAGTCGAAACTTAAAAGAGGGGATTTTCGAGGACTGGAGGAGAGACGACTCAGTCTCTCAGAAGAGGGACCAATGGCAAGGGCAATGGCAAGGGCAAGGAAGGGCAAGGGGCAAGGGGCAAGGGCAAGGGGCAAGGGCAAGTACACTCGCGAGATGGCTTGCAGACTTCAGACTTGCAGTTGCAGCGGCAGCATTTGAGCTCTTTCGGTTAACAATTAACAAGGGCTGGAAGTGGAATAATGAAATTATTACCGAGTACTCCGTACAGTACGGGTACTGAAAGTCTGAAATAGAAGTGACCGCCAAGGCTGGTCAGGAGGCGGGCGACCACGAACGTGACGAACGTCGTTTGACGGCGATCCAACGAGTTACGAGCGACGCTCAGAAACAATCACCTCTCGAGCCTCTCACCGTCACGTCTTCACTCTTCAGGAAAGATTGAGCGCCCCGTCCGTAGATTGGATTCGAATCAATTTCCGAGCCTCAGGGGCAGCTGGCTAAGTTTGGCCATGCCCTTGTCACACGTGACACGAGACCACGGGCCATGCCGTCCACGATTCCACGAATGACATGCGTCGGATCCATTTCAAAACCAGGGCACGTGCTCGAAACACCAATCATGTGACCGTCGCTTGTGCACGCACTTGTAGCAAGACTGGCAGAGTCGTATTCGCGTACTCTAGACCGTACGGAGTGTCGAAGGTTCTTTACCACTACCACTCATTCATCCAAGATTTGACAACTGAGATCGCTTTCGAAGATGCGACGTCGAGCCATTTAGGGAAGATCGTCGAAGCTTCAGGACACCACCTTGCAGCACGGGGTTCATGCGCGCCATGCTCGTCCTGGAAAGTTGGAAACGGCCGCAACGCGAGCATCCTCGATCCCTCCCGAAGAGAACTGTACACGTCCAACTCCAACGTTCGAGATAGCATCGCATCCTGTCGAGCATCATCTTTCTCCAAGTCTTCCAATTAGCCGATGAGCGCCCACGGAGGGGAACCTGGCCACCACTTTCGTTTGCGCAAAGAAGACCTCAGACTCAGAGGCTAAGAGCCTTGGGGGAGGAGTCCTCCTAAGTTCCGTTTTCAACTCGTGCCATGCTTATCGTGAGAACATTTCCACTTGGAGGCTGGGAGTTGCGGTGTGGAACCCACAATTAATGGATGCCAAATTGCCCACCGCCACTCTCTTCCGAGTTCGGATCGCAGTGGCAGCGTGTGCCATGTATTGGACCTTGGAAGGGATGGAATTGCAGTTAGAAACAGTCCGTCCAAGCAATACATTCGCCGTGCTCGATACTCCGTACCGGATGGTGTGTCGAAGTCTGCATCTCGTGCCCTCGAGACTCCTCCCGCGAGATCCTCAGCATGCAAGAACAAGTGGTCGGGCAATCCGGATGAAGTCGAGACCATTGAAAGAGAGCCACGATGCTCGCGATGTTGAATATTCATGCAAGAATTCAGATGGAGCGTAGTCAACTTTGTCGTTCTACGAGGGCATCCGTGACTCCGTATGCAAGAAGAGTTGCTGCAGGTTAGGCGAGAGCTTGATGCATTGTGATTCGTTCGGCTAGAGCACCCAATTACTTACGATTATTGGGTGAGTTAACCGAACGAGTAGAGTTTATTAAATTGTTACGAGTACAGAGGTACCCCACTATCGTCCTCTACTCCGCACTGTGCGTGCTAGTACTTTCTTAGTGGGGCTCGCCGCCTTGCCGAAGTTGCCTGCCCATACAAACATACAAATTGTCTTCTCTTCCTCTCCTGATCTTTCCTCTCTCTTCCTTCTTCACCAACATCAGACAACTTGTCAAGACCCAAACACCTTTCTCTCAATCAACCCCTAGTCGATCACGCTCTCGAGTGTGGTCACCAAAGTCGTCAAGACGTTTTCCAATCTCCTCAACTCGTAAGTCCTTGTTTTGGTCCATTCGGTTCCTCGAAGCGGTCAATCGCAGAGTTCTTGCGATGAGCTAGCTACCTATCCTTGATCCATCCACCTGTAGTAGCGCTCGATCTTGCGAGAACTGCGTACTGACCTTGACAGTGTTCATCATCCGTTCGCAGGAGCCCGTTGCTCTTCTCCAGCAGGGGCGTCGGACTCTCCATTCGTGAGATAAATCTATCTTCGGAATTCCAAAACAACCCAAGCTCCCATATTCGCCAGTCACTTTCAATCTACCTCTGACAATATGGCACCACATGCCGAAGTCGGGACGGGCTTCTCGGACGGAAATGCACCCACAACCAACAAGGATCTTTTCACGGTCAACTCACCCAATGTCGTGTACACGGACAAGGAGATCAACACCAAGTATACATATCGCACCACATTAGTCAACGAAACTGCCGACGGCAAATTCGAGGCAGTCCCCAAGGAGACTCTCTATGATTTCAAGGTCGAGCGCAAGGTCCCTAAGACCGGTATGATGTTGATTGGCTGGGGAGGCAACAATGGCACCACTGTAACTGCTGGTATCATTGCCAACCGCCGTGGTCTTACCTGGGATACTCGGGAAGGACCGCGTGCTGCCAACTACTATGGCTCGGTCGTCATGGGATCTACCATGAAGCTTGGTACCAATGCCAAAACTGCCAAGGACGTCAATATTCCGTTCCATGATGTCTTGCCCATGGTCCACCCAAATGATCTTGCCGTTGGTGGTTGGGACATTAGCGGTATGAATCTGTCCGCAGCCATGGACAGAGCGGCCGTCCTCGAGCCAACTCTCAAGGTGCAAGTAAAGAAAGAGATGACTGAGATGGTCCCACTTCCCAGCATCTACTACCCGGACTTCATTGCGGCCAACCAAGAGGATCGTGCCGACAACCTGATCCCAGGCAGTAAGGCTTCTCTTGCACATGTCGAGCAAATCCGCAAGGACATTCGGTGAGTTTCCATCATCACATCGAAGTCTGCAGTGCTAATATATCACAGTGATTTCAAGGCCAAGCACAACCTAGACAAGGTCATTGTGCAGTGGACCGCCAACACGGAACGTTTTGCAGAGCTCTTGCCCGGCGTCAATGACACCGCTGACAATCTCATGAAAGCCATTGAGAATGGACACGAGGAAGTTTCTCCATCAACTGTCTTCGCGGTCGCATCCATTCTCGAGAATGCTCCTTTCATCAACGGCTCTCCCCAAAATACCTTTGTCCCTGGTGCCATTGAGTTTGCTGAGAAGCACAATGCGTTCATTGGTGGTGATGACTTCAAGTCGGGTCAGACCAAGATGAAGTCTGCTCTCGTTGATTTCATGATCAATGCTGGAATCAAGCTTACCTCAATTGCAAGCTACAACCATCTCGGTAACAACGATGGAAAGAATCTCAGCTCCCATAAGCAATTCCGCTCCAAGGAGATCTCAAAGTCCAACGTTGTTGACGACATGGTTGAGGCCAACACCGTTCTTTACAAAGAGGGCGAGCACCCAGATCACACTGTTGTCATCAAGTACATGCCAGCAGTTGGTGACAACAAGCGTGCCCTGGACGAGTACTATGCCGAGATCTTTATGGGTGGTCACCAAACTATCTCGTAAGTCCCCTGTATGAATTCCTTTGAAGCTCTCCTGACGATTCTAGTCTCTTTAACGTCTGTGAGGACTCTCTTCTTGCGTCACCACTGATCATTGATCTCGTGTTGATCGCAGAGATGATGACTCGAATTCAATGGAGGGCACAGGCTACTGACGGTGCTGCGACCAAGGACTTTGGAAACTTCCACAGTGTCCTTAGCATTCTTAGCTACATGCTGAAGGCTCCCTTGACCCCACCCGGCACACCTGTTATCAACGCTCTTGCTAAACAGCGAGCTGCCTTGACCAACATCTTCCGTGCCTGTGTCGGTCTCCAGCCCGAGAGTGACATGACTTTAGAGCACAAGCTTTTCTAAGCGTTGCTGCTTCCCATATGGACTCTTTCTTCGCGTCTTATGGATGAATGCTGGTTGGTGGTTAGCCTGGAAGTCGAGGATGTACATGTCTACTTTGGTTCTACCCGTGGCGAGAAGTGCCACGCATTCACTCCTTAGAATAAAGTACCACTCAGGATCGCAATTGCTATTCTCTTAACCCGTGTACCTTTCTAGAAAGTGCTTCATGCGTAGGCATTGATGCATTCATCCGTATATGAAGCTGTTGTGCTCATGCTCGCTTGTTGCCGCTCTGTTATCTTCGACACATCTTGCTTGACTTGTCCATCACATCCGTGTTCGAACCTGGCAGCATTGGTTACTTCCACCAACATCAACCTCAAACCATAATGGCGCAATCATATCCATCGGTGCAATCTTTCTACAAGAGAGAGATCCAGACAGAAAATGAAGCGGCACCTGTCGAACCCAAGCAACGCGGCGATGGTTTCACAGAGCAAGAGCTCACAGAGGCCTTGGATCCAATGAGTCGCAAATGGAACCCCGAGCGCGACTATGACGAGACTACGATTAATAAGTTGATCCCGGGACCCAGAGCTGTCACGTTCGTGGGCAGGATTGTCAATTTCAGCACCGTGATCGGCTCGAGCCAGAAGGAAACGAAAGCTTCAGGTTGGCACTACATACTTGTGAAGGATGACACCGCAGCTATTTCGGTCTCTATATTCCCACTTCCACTCACTCCCACTCCCAGAAACCAATATTCAACATGTCACTAATGGCTTCGCGGTGTAGATCAAGCTCTACTTCGCGCGCAAATCGTATCCTCTCAAGCTCGGTCAACTCCTCTCCTTCTGGACCTCGTTCATCTCCGACAAGTCCAAGAACGACGCACACAACATCGCAGGCATCGACGTGTACGCGAACATGTTCCCGGGACGCGTCACTTCGGATCACGTCATGATCCATAGCAGCGACGGCACCGCCAGCATCTGCCGCGCGCCGCTCGAGCACCAGCGAGCGCAGTCGCTCCCCGGGCTCATGACGCTCACTAGCTATGTCGGCGGCGGGCACGATGGGGTCCGTGGCGCGAAGATCCTCGTCTGCGTGAAGAGCATGGGGCCGAGGCGGAAGATCGCGAGGAAGACCGGGGGCGAGAGCGAGCTGCTCGACGTGGCGCTGTTTGATCATACGGCCGAGGTGAGGATGGCGATGTGGAATGAGATGATCGAGTCCGCGAGGGAGTGGGCGCCTGGGAAGACGGTGCTGCTGATCTCCAACCCGGGGTTCAGGGTAGAGGGCTCTGGGAGGGGGAGTTTGGGCGTCACTCGGGGGACGATGGTTGATGTCGAGCCGGCCTTTGCGGATGCGGTGTGGTTGCGGAAGTACGCGGTCGGATTGACGAGGCGAGAGGGCTTGTGTGTGGGATTCCCGAAGGGCCTGTGGGACGAGGAGGCGGCGGAACATGGCACGAACCGGATGCTCTTCACTTTGGCGGAGCTGGACACTTGGTACGCGCTTCCTCCCTTCTTCCCCTTGCCCGCCGTGGACGCGAGGATCCAGCTGACCGCCTCGAAAGGGTACGGACGGACGGCAACCTCATCTTCACGGGCTTCGTCAACGTCACCATCATGGAACTGTCCCTCGTCGCCCTGCACAGACGCAACATGCTCATGTGTGCCGAGTGCTGCGGCATCCCGACCTTCTCCAACACACCGACTCTCGTTTGTCTTCACTGCTCAGCGAGTCTCACGTGGTCTCTGAACCCTAGGATCGTCGGCACCTTGCTCGATGAAACCGGCTGCATAGCCCCGGGGAAGTTGTTGTGGAGTGAGCGGGCGTGGAGCCAACTGTTCGGCCGGAGTATACCAGATATCACGGCGATGACGGGGCAGGAGGCGAGGTGGTTGGAGATGAGGATGTTATTTATGCGGATCCACCTTGTTGTGGGATGGGCTGGACAAGGGGAGGAAGGATCGGGAAGATTGGGGGTCTTGGGGATCATGAGCTAGGCTCCTTGCTGAGATGGAGGGAGACGAAGTAGCGGTTTCACTTGCAAGAGACAAGAGGGAATTCGGCGTGCTGGATTTTGCTCCATATCATGTTTTCTAGATACCCAGGGCTTACTGTAGCTATGTTTACGCGCTGATCTATTGTCATTCGGAGTCCCGAGCAACACATCAATTATCATTCCCCACCAATCCCACCCACAACGTGTCCTGATGCTGGACACACACATAGAACATCCACGGGACGAGGTATTCTCTTCCCTCGGCGGCAGGCTAAATCCCGACGACGAGCAAACAGTGCAATCGAGTTCGGAATATATCGAGATCCACGTTGAGTGAGGGGATAGATAGACGTCCGCCCGTCTGCAGAGCCCTCGCTAAGGTCACGGCGTGTGAGTGATCACTCGAAGCGTTGTTCGGCTGCGGCGGGTGCAGTGTACGTCTCGGATCAGGTAGGCTACTCGTTCGGCTGGCTCACCCGACAAAAATGCGTGCGTGCTGATGTATATGTATGTATGTATGTATGCATTAGGCGAGGCGAGGCGAGGCGAGAAAGGGGGGACAGCGATGCGATGCGTACAAAACCAGCAAGGCGACAATTTTCAACACCAAGAACCCGACTGCCGTCCAATTCCGGCGCCGTTGCTTCATCGGAGCCTCTTCGACTCTCTCCTCTTCTATTTGCCGCAATGCCGTGTTGCTATACAGTATGTGTCCCTCGCCCAATGATGCACGTAATTGGGCGGGCCAGCCGAACGAGTGCTGTACAACGTAGGTGCCAACACATGAATCTTACGGTGGACACGGTTCGAATCGAGAAGATCCGAGAAGATCAAATCAGGTTGGCGGCCAGGGCATAGTTGTCCGCGTTACCAGGAACCAAGACCCATGAGAAATTCTCGTCGCCAACTCGAGGCGTGAGCCAATCTTTGTTCTCGACGGGGGACGATCCGATCGCACGATCTGAGATGGGTTCGGCCGCGAGGCACATCCGAAGTTGGAAAAAATTGAACTACATTCATGATTAGAACACGTACTGTACATCCAAGGGCTGTGCGAGAGACGAGGGGCTATGACAGATCTCCCTCGAAGAACCGCCACCTTTCGAATAAAACACCGCTAGAATCCTTCATGACGCCGTGTCCCAACAATGACGACCACAAGCAGGCTTTTTGACAGCCCACCCCAGATCACCGCATTTCAACCTTCAAAGCTACTCTCGACGAGCCATCATCTTCTCTCCTCGAGCTTCTCTCTTGCGCGAGCAGCGCCCGTTCCCTCTCGACCTCCTCCCTCTGCCTCTGTACCATCTCCGACATCTCCCTCTCCCTCTTCCTCTCCGTGACGTATCGTCCAATGACACCGGTGTCCCAGAACACCCGACAGCTGACGATGACCTTCCCATCGGTGCCCTCCCCCCTCTCCCGGTCTGCCTCCCCGATAGTCCAGACGAAGAAGCGTGGCGCGACAATCTCATGGACATCGCCCTTGAGCGTGAAATGTGTGAGGCATTCGCCATATACCACATCCCTTCCCTCATCCTCCCTCACGACTCTCATCTCCACAACATCGTGTCTTACCCTCTCGAAGGGGCTGAATTGTTGCTGCAGCCAATACCATATCTGCGGACCGGTAAAGTGAACGGAGCCCTTCGTATCGTGGTAGGTGCTGAAAGAGGAGAAGAAATTGCCGAATGGAACGTCATGTAGCCTAAGAGAATCTATCACAGTTTGATATTTTTCGATGAAATTCAGAGTCGGATTTGACCGTGATCGTTCGTCCCACGGCCCGTGATGCACAAAAGAGCCGCTGACCTCGCCGACCACGCCGACCACGTCTGGCTCGTTTCCTCTGCTCCTTTTCACCGTGCCTAGAGGTGGGAGGCCGTGTAAGGATTGTGGTCGCTTCATGGCATGTATTGTGTCCAGGAAGCGAAATGGGATGAGAGATGGAACTGATGTTCTGAAGAAAAAATCGAGGTCTGAGGAAGCATTGGATGATAAGAGGCCTGATCATATACATACTTGTACAGTACAGGACGGAGTAGATGCATCGGTACGATCTGACCGCCATGAATTCGGTCGAAGCGGACGTAGCCAACTTGCCAACTTGGCTACGTCCGTAAGGTTCGGACCGCCCTCGTCGCAAGACTCGCAACAAGGCCATCACTCGACGTCCTTCGGTATACGGCAAATACCGCCGTTCGCGCCAATGTTCGTGCTGCTTTTACGGAGTATCTGACAAACAATGGCAACTCTCCCCCCCCCCTAAAGAAATGTAACTGGCCAGGGCACAGACAGAATATGATAGCAACGTGGCACGTGCAGCCATGGAGCAGTTACATTTAATCAGGGGGGAGAGCAGATGGATGGCTACAGTACTTCTCAAGGCCGTAAATCGTCGCTGGTCTGACATGCATCTGGATCCGCGCTACATGACTAAAGGTCGCACAGATTATCGCAATCACCAACTGCACTGTGCTGCCCTGTGCTGCCCTGTGCTGCCCTGTAGATACTCCCATGTAGAAAGACAGCTCATCGGGTCAAGTGTTGTCATTGGGTGGACGTTACATCGATTTCTCCATGCCCGGGATCGCACCTTTTCAGCAGAGAGCCACCGCCACCCACCCTGACTCCCCTTATCAGAAATAACTCGGAAGGAAATCGAAGAGTCGAAAGAGTCGAACATCTCAGCTCAGCCCACCAACACTCCTATTGGAGATTGACAAATAGACCGCCATCCACCAGCAACTGCGATCCATTGACATATCCGCTCAACTCATCGCAAGCCAGAAAGACCGCGGGCCCGGCCAAATCCGATGGTACGCCCGTTCGGCCGAGGGGGATGCGTGTCTCCATGTATGCCTTCTTCTTGTCATCATTCAAAACTTCTTCGTTCAGTTGTGTTTTGATCGTGCCTGGGAGGAGCGCATTGCATCTGATCTTGTGTGGACCCAGCGCAACGGCCAAACTCTGCATGAGCGATAGAACTCCTGCCTTGGTAGGCGTGTAATGTGTCTGGAGCCCGCCACCCACGAGAGCGGAGATGGAGGATATCGCAACAATGCTGCCACCATTGCCTTGTTGCGCCATTTGTCTTGCGGCCGCTTGGCAGGAATAGAAAGCACCATCGAGATTTATGCGAACCGTGGATGCATAGAGGTCGTGGTCGAGGCTGTCGGGGTGGCCGTGTTAGCTTTCTTTCATTTCGGCCCATCGACGCTCCATCTACCCTCGATCTACCCCAACAAACGTGGCAGCTACCATTCAGGAGTGGATATGGGTTTTAGGGAAGACTTACTCCAAGAACTCAGCAAATTGACAAACTCCTGCGTTGCTCACAAAGACATCCAACTTGCCAAATTGCTTGACTGCTTCCTCGACGAGGTGCTTTCCCGTCTCAGGCTTGCTGATATCGCCCTCCACTTCTATTAACCTGCCGGCTTGCTCATCCTTCTCCCTCAATGCCGCAGCCTCGGACAGAATTGACGCTTTGTGGTGAGAGTCCGAGGGGAGGTTGAGATGGTTGATGGCGACATGACATCCTTGACGGACGTACTCAAGGGCGATGGCACGTCCGATGCCGGTGGTACCACCCGTGATCGCGGCTACCTTGGAGAGGAGGAGGTGGTGAGCCATGGTGGTGGTTTGACCGAGGTTTGGTGGATGATGCGAGTGGGAAGTGATTTGGTCGGTTTGCGCTCCAGGTCGGAGGTGTATGTATGGATTGTGGATTGTTGATACGTTCCTGCAAGGGTCAAAAGAGGAAGCAAGGATGGATGTTCACGGCGGATAGAATTCACGCATCTCGAGGGCGGGTGAGGGTGAGGGTGAGGGTGACAAGAAATAGATATTATTTGGATGTTTTACAGCCGTCTAGGTTCGGGTGAATATCCTGGGTTTCACCCCTGTCGCCCCGCGATTCGGCTTTGTGGAACAATTGTCCCCGAGCACTCAATTGCCCCTCCTTTGTTCTGCTGCTTCATGATCTCCTCTGTCCTGCTGCTTCATTACCCAAAATGCCGACCTTCAAGTCGATTCATATATGGGCCACTGCCGATACCCGGTATGATGATCCAGTTGCTCGATCCTTAACGCCCGGTACTAATCAGTTGACACTGGTCGACTCCTCCTCGACCTTCTTTGGAGGGACAGAAGCGGGTTGACCAAGCGGTCTTTCCGGGTTGGGAGTCAGTAGATATTGTGCTGGGATCAATCTGGCGGCTGGGTTGAGAGTCAGACCAAAGCCTGGCTTGTCTAGTTGCGAGACATCTAAGTAGCCTTTTGTTGGAATGGGCTCATCTAAGAACAGGTCTCCAAACACAGGCAAAACACTCTTTCCATCTGGTGAGTTTGCGAGGTACTCCTGGAAAGGACAATTGGTCTGCGAGACCACAAAGTGATAGCTGTATGGTCCACTGGCATGTGGAACGACGGGAATATCATATGCGGCAGCCATCGCAGCAACTTTTAGAAGTTCTGTCATACCGCCGAGCCACATCACGTCGGGTTGGATGATGTCGAGATTGCGGCCCTCGATGAGCTTGCGAAACCCGTATCTGGAGTATTCGTGTTCACCAGTCGTAAACTGGAGTCGAGGGTGAGCTCGCTTGATTTGTGCAAATCCATCTGTGTCGTCTGGCGACAAGCATTCCTCCCACCAATGGATGTTCAAGTCTAGGCAGGCCGTCGCAACTTCTATCGTGTATGGGACGTTGAGACTCATGTAACAGTCGACCATGAGAGGGAAGTCTGGACCAACGCTTTCTCGGTGTTTTCGGAGAAACTCGACATTCTTTTTCAAGCCCTTGTGGCCCTCCTCGGGACAATATGGCAGTGGAACCTTTGCTCCCCAGAAGCCCATCGCCTTTGCTGCAGTAGGTTCCGGGCCGGTACAGTAAAAGTCGAGTCTGTCCCTCGTCGCCCCACCAATCATCTTGTACACCGGTTCGTTCCTGACCTTTCCGAGCAGATCCCAAAGTGCCAAATCAATGACAGATATAACAGCAATTGGAAGGCCTTTCCGTCCATAGAACATAGCTCCTCTGTACATCTGCTCGAAGAGGTGGTTCGTATCTCGGGGATCGGCACCAATTAGGAATCTTTCGAAGTGTTGGTGAACCAGCCAGCATGCTGGAGGACCTTGGTAATCGTTTAGTTCACAGAACCACGTGAAGTAGAAGAAGACATGTACCTCCAAAGCCAGTTGCAAAGCCGACAGTGCCATCTGAGCCCTCAATCTCCACACAGAATGAACCTAACACATTGATTCCCCAGCTTGTTCTCGACGACCGGTACTTTTCCCATCGTGACATCGGAGTCGATATCGGAGTGTCGATCAACCTATTGGCAAGTCAGACATGCTTGGCGTGGATGGCCGCTGTAACCTACCAGTGGCCGCCTTTGACATTGTGATAGTCACCACCCGATCCAACGCCGTCAACGACAAACGTCCTGATGGCTCTGACGGAGGGGAACGCTTTAACTGAGGGCGACGCCATGTTGAAGGATAAAGAGAAAATGAAGCCGGGACAAGAGACAGGCAAGCAAGTAAGCAAGCACGCGATAAGAGAAAGCGAATTGAGCGGGCAAGTCTGTGCAAAAGCCTGGTAGAAGATGCTTGGTAGAAGATGCTTGAGGAATGGTACTTATATGAAATTGGATTGAATGCAGAAAGTAGACTTGACCATCCGAGAGTGACTGACTGACTGGGGCCGGGTGAAGACTCCTCGGTGGGGTTTGTTCGGGGTCAGATATCCCAGCTGCCGAACAGAAGGAGGACCTACATTGTACGAAAGTACAGTACCTACTCGCTGTCAACATCACAAGGCAACCACAATGCATTCACGTTCCAAGAGCCGGCCTGCGATTGCCGACTCCTGGCGTTGTTATGACGCGAGCAGCGTGGACCGAGGTGGAGCGACTCGAGGGCGCGAACGTACCGTACAGGACTGTACCGTACTGTAGGAGTTTTGAAGGAGGCCGAGGCGAGGGCAGGGGAGAGAAGAAAAGCTGCGTGTCGCCATATGTGATCTCCATCGGAACGCGATTGAAGGCGCGAGGGAAGCAAAGCACAAGAACCAAATCCTCCGTACGTCGAGAGACGACTCGTCAGTCCTCGAAGACGGGGTGGCGGGACTACGTTGTACAACATATGTACGGAGTAGCACCGCAGAACATGCACAAATGCCGACATCCGCCGGTCACGTGGCAAACACGTTGATTGGTTCATCCCAGCTCATGATTGGTCACATGGAGCGGCAGCGACATCGAGTTCCGATGATCTCGGTCCTTTGCCGGCAAAGCCCCTCAAAACCCGGGGATCCCTGTCCCCCTGCGCTTCGTTCGCCTTCCCAAGTGTCCCCACAAAGCACAAACGACCGGCTCGCTCTTTCGTATTAAAGTCCCCGACCTAAGGCGACTCAGGCGACTCAGGCGACCCTTCGTTCTGATCTTCACCGAGAACCATCCAAATTCCACAATCCGGAAGTCGCACCTGCAACGAGCGACGCCCTGTCGGAGTCTGCATACCACCCGCCTGAGCGCCCTTGTCTTGCCCCTCGTGATGGAAGTCAAACCCTCGCCCCAACCCGACTCCGAGGAGGACATTGCCTATAGCGACGATGACCCCGAGGGGGGAAACGAGGAGAGACCCCATAAAAGACAACGGAGGCCGATGTCTGTTTCGTAAGGACCATGTCTCCTTCATCCCTTAATGATCTCGAGCTGGAGGAGCTGGAGAATGAGTTTGAGCTTGAGAATGAGCTTGAGAATGAGAATGAGCTTGAGAATGAGAATGAGCTTGAGAATGAGCTCGAGAATGAGCTCGAGAGCCGTCCATCGCCTTCTGCACCCCTAGAAGATCAGGAGGAAACTCGAGAAACACAGGGAAACGAGCTGCCATGGCTAACTATTCGTCGAAGGTGTGAATTATGCAAGCAGAGAAAGGTACGTGAGCAGCTCGTTTTGGTATTCATTTCCCCTTTACAAGTGCTTCGTTCTGCATCTGTGATTGTCTTACTTCCTTCGCGTTCGGTTATGTGACAAAGTGGTCACCCTGAGCAAAATGAGGACCCCTCTAGCTGAGTTCGAGGAGGAAGCTCTTCACCCAAACGAGCAGATATCCTACAGGAAACACACTTATACCTCCAGCCATTCGAAGATTTTCTCTGCGTACACCACCTAGTGGACTGGGTTCCTGTGGATCCTGGATTTTTCGGGACACTATGCTGAAGTGTCCTTGACAATCCAGAAAACGATAAACTCAATATTCTATTTAGGACAAGGGGAAATTCTATGTAAACTCTCTTTGTCTCAGTGAGGCATGGACTTTGGAGCTACTTGTATGGATTCAGCATTTAGGTCTATGTCGAGTTTTGCACTCTGCTCTTCACATCCAACCCTCATCCCTTGGAAACATTCTGCCCTCATGTCACCTCATTGCCTGAATCACAACCTAACTTCTCTAGGTGAAATGTGACCGTGGCCAGCCGTCTTGTGGTTGGTGTTCGCGAAATGGGGCCGTCTGCGAGTATAAGGAGAGGAAGAAGCCTGGTCTTCGGGCAGGATATGGTCGGGAACTAGAGCAGAGGCTCGACAGGCTCGAGGAGGTTCTCCACTCTCATGCTCAGATATTAAAGTCTTCCTTCGCGAACAATAGCAACAACAGTTTACCAAGCGATCACGACACCCCTCAAAGTTTGCCACTCTTCAGACCTAGCAGTTCGCGGGGACATGTACCACATGCAGAGACCGCGCTTTTCTTGCAGAAGCCTTCGATATTTTCTGCAAACCAACAGTTGGACTTTGGCAATGCGGTTACTCAAGCCCCAGCCAGTGCTCCACTGCATGGCGATGCTTTTCAGCAAGGAATGCAGCAGGCAAATCATCCACATAATCAGTCCCACCCCTTAGAAAGCGGCCCGTCGCCAGAATCCTATCATCCTAATCAGCCACCTCTTCCCTCACCGAGCTTGAATATCAATCAAACACAAACTGAGATTCCTACTGACAGTGCTTTGCCTCCATACGACCTTCTCTACGCTCTCGTGGATCTATATTTCAAGCACGTTAATACTTGGTGTCCAATCCTGCACCGCCGGTCGACGCTTGACTCGCTATTTGGTCCATCGATCTTGGATGAGGCCGACAGAATTCTATTACACGCCATCGTTGCCACCACTTTAAGATTTTCCACCGACCCGAGACTCACCGAGGGGAGGAGGCGACACTACCACGACATCTCGAAGCAAAAGGTACTATTATACGGGCTTGAAACTTCCTCAGTAAAGGCACTGCAGGCTTTGGTGATACTCGCCTTGGATCTAGTGGGGAGCAGTAATGGTCCTCCCGGATGGAATCTTCTGGCACTCATCACACGATCAGTTGTCCAGCTAGGACTAGCCGTTGAGACAACTTCATTCTCCGTGTCACCTGTGTATCCATCGATCTATACACTACGCGCAATGGTCTTACCAGAGGCAGATAATTTCATTGAAGAGGAATCTCGGAGACGGTTATTCTGGATGGTATATCTCCTGGACAGATATGCGACGATTGCTACCGCGTTTGAGTTTGCTCTAGACGAGAAGGAGATCGATCGGAATTTACCTTGCCGGGACGATATATGGAACCGCAACCAGCCTGTTCAAACAAGATGGTTTCGAACAAGCGAACGCACAGAATATGATATTGACAAGCCAGAGAACTTAGGCGCTTTTTCGTACTACATCGAGATTCTTGGCATCTTATCTAAGACACACCAGTTTCTCAAGAAGCCTGTTGATATCAGCGCTCTCTCGGATGTAGAGCAATGGCAAGGAGAGTATCGAGAGCTTGATAATATGCTTACATCCTGGAAATTTAATCTGCCGGGTGATTATGGCAACATGGCTAAGCTTTTCCAGCCTGGTGGTAATAAGTCGATTAATTGTGGTTGGGTCATGTTGCACGGTCAGTGATAACTGAATGACATATCGCTCTCAACAGCTACTGACGGAAGTTATAGCCACATACCACACTACGGTAATTCGGCTTCACTCCTCTGCTGCATATCCTACGACGAGATCTCCAATCTTTACACCCTCGTACAGTGCAAGCCAACGGTGCCATGGCGCCGTTGAAAACATTGCAGCGCTTTGTGAATTCGTGGTCGAGAACGGCATGCTCCCGAAACTCGGCCCTCCGTTTGCTTTCACGTTATGGGTAGCAGCAAGATTGTTGCTGGTCCACGGTTCGACAATCGAACACAAGCTCAGCCCACAAATTCAGCTATTCGTAGATACGCTTCGAGAAATGGGCAGTTATTGGCTTGTTGCTGAGAGATACACAGCAATCCTTCAACGCGTTCTTGATGAGCACAGGGACTCCGAGCACACTGCTCGAGCCAGCGGCGAGCGAATTACCCCATCGTCAGTCAAGATATTGGCAGATATGAGACGTTGTGCATATGACCTGGACTTCCTAATATCGAGACAGCCAAAGCACGTTGGAATGGTGTCACGTATGCCTAGTATCACGCCAGCAAGAACACCAGCACCAAATGAACTTGAATATTTGGATGTATTCGACTTCTTCAATGTCCCTCGCCTCCCAGTCACCTCCGACATAGGCCACGTTGCGCACAATGGCAATGCTATGAATGACATGGTTCCGCGGGAGATAGGCAATGGCGCCAACGAATTCAATATCACGAATTTCATGGTGGACGCAAGCTCAGATTGGCTATTCAAAAACCAGACCTGATATGCCTCACGGAAGCAGCTACTAAGTTTGGACAGCCATATCGCTATGCTATGGCACAATGAATTAACCCTCATCCGAGGAACAGGGTTTTAAAGCCCCAGAATTGCAGCTAGACTTGGACCTCATACTGGCTAAGCAAGTCAGCGGCGAGCATCTGATCCGACTTGATGCCGTGACGGGCTCCAAGGGGTGCTTTCAGATATGGAGCCGTCGATGCAGTTCATTAGGCATATCTGTCTAGGTGCCGCCGCTCTCGGACGAGGAAAGCAGGGTTGACAGGTCTGAATTTGAGATTCATACTTCCCCATTCAAGAGGACTACGTCACGGTTATAGGCCCATCAGGCCCACCAGGCCAAGTAGGTGATATGAAATACGTTAGTGTTGAAAGGACTTGAATTAGTCGTAATTTCCTCCACAACGTGAGGCTCTTTTCTTAGCGGTGTGGCTCCGTATTGACTGGCAACATCAGTACGACCACGCAGACTCTTCTACCTATTTGCCTAACAAATGACATCTTGTAATCGGACAGATTAGGCCGGTCCCAGAGAGCAAAATCGGGCGTGCAATGACACTTTCGTACGAGGAGAACACTGCAAAGAGTCTCTAGCATGGAGACTCTGTCGTTGCCTTCGATCGATGCTTGACTCTTAAGCTTCTGCTGTCGGTGTCACCGAAACTTTACATCGTGTGGTTCGGACTTGGACCAGTTTCGACGAAGGTCGTTGCCGACACAGTCAGCAGAGAGTTGAAAGCCACAAACGAGGCGGAGTCGAGGCATATCACGTGTCTTTTGTGCTACCCTGGTACCTGGCAGGAATTGACCGGAGTCATTGGACGCCTTACGACCGTCCTTGAGAACTCCTTGAAGGTGCTTTGACCTCTATACTTCGGACGCAGGTTGGCACAAGGCAGACTTCATCGAATTTGAGTTACGAAATCACGGATTTAACACAATAGTTCTCGGATTCCAGTCAACTGTCAATCACCCAATTATAAAAACAAATGCAAGATACTTTGACTCACAGCCAATCGTATCTTAGCCTATGACAGCAGCCAAAATTGCTAACTTCTCAGTCTGAATCGTTCTCATTAACTTGCAGGTTCACATTGTGGTGGAAGATCCTCAGACAGGATCATGTGCTAGGCTCTCCCATCCAACTCCTCGTGGTTCACTTTGTGATCCGAGCAGAATCTGGTCTTCCTCCGTTCTTGAAGCTGGTCGGCAAACATACGGAGTGCGGAGAATTGTTTCGTCGCCTTGTCCAGCTGAAGAAGCACAGGAATGGATCTATATCCTTCTCTCTTGCATATCCCTTGTCTTCAATAGAGCAGGCTGCTATGTATGAGTTAGGCGATATGACAGCCTCAGGTACCGAGAAGACGAAGGTGCACAATTGCTGTGGCGATTGGAGCAAATACGAAACAATTACAGGAGCCAATGGAATCGACGTGACCAGAGACTCATACGTGCTAAAAGCGTGGCCGGGGAGTCACTTGTGAAACGGGTTCGATGTGGTCTGCAACTGACGCATGAGTTCGTGGAAGCAGCGATTGATAGTGACTTTTGGCATCTCGTTGGTCACCGAAAGTCGACTTTTGGGATTGACGTGCATCAACAAGCCCTCTTGATTTGTCCGGTAGTTGAAAAGCAACGGCTTTGAGCGAATGATCCCAGGCACACATCTACCACGGTACCACCATCCGTCGTCTCCTTCTTCTCACAGTTGGAGCCTATGACAATGCTCAACAGGGCGACGACACAGCCCAGCGGACGGTAAACGACTCTACTCGTACTGTATCATATTACCACCAACCCATGACTCCATGACCTCACGAAGGCATGCGAGTCACTGGCAGCTACAGTAACGGAATCCCGGACTGGACAAGGGGAGCATTGCGCCAGTTTCCACAGTTGCTGAGAAGACGAAGGACGCTTGACGGCTTCATTCTAATTTCGTCCTTTGGCGACGGAGCCCCTTGCTTTTAATTGGCCCTTTGACGACGAGCGTTGCTGACTTTCGATTGTCGCGGACCCAAGACCCCACATCTCGACAACCCTCACAACATCATGTTTTTGTCCTGCAACTACGAGTACTGGCTCCGTACAGTACCTGGATCGCATTAGATCACCGCAATTGTCTCTCACCCAGGGCAGCCTGTGCCCTCTAACCCACCCGCTTGTGTCGCCCTGCTTCGCTCCTTGCACGCGCTCCACTTGTCCCCGACGCCCAGTTCTGCGCTACTCTCTCACATCATATTCTGGAATGCTCGGTTTCTATGCCTCTGCTCTTGATCTTCGTACTACACGTCAACGGCCCTCCTATAGGAGCGAAGTGGGAGCCTGTCTTCTCCGACATATTTGAGATGCACCGCCATGCCCTTCTTTAGCGCGTCTCGTTGCTCGCTAACCCTTACCTTGCTTACCTTTTCTCAGTCACCGTTACCTTTGGCATCGTCAAGCCAGGACTAGTGTCCCTGATATTGGCGTTATAGCCAGGGAGCTTGTTCTCGAGGCTGATGTATTTCTTACCACATGTTCAGCCTTTCTGCTTTCCCCTGCAAGCCCTGTCAAGGACAGACCACTTGTTTGGGACCTAGTCCTGAACCTTGAGTCCCGCAGCAGGACCTCGGACTGGAAACTTTTTTATTCCACGTTTAGTTCTCTCAGATCACGCCCTAGAATGTCGACTCACCCCTCCCTGGCTCACTTTCCTGCATGTTGTCCTGCATACTCTACTAGAGTTGCTCATGTCTCCACTCACTGCTGCCTTATGAGTTCTAGAGGCCTCTTCTCGTTGAGTTTAAGGAGTTTAAGGAGTATAAGGCAGTCACATCCCCAGGCCTCAGATGACTCTTTTGTATTACATTACCTCAGTCATACCTTTCCTTGGACTTTCGTTGCCAGGCTTCTCTTTCAGTTTATTCATTAATATATTTCATAGCTTCACTGCTGGTCAACTCTGGTTCTATAATTCAAACTCATCATCACCACCACCATCAACATCACCATCACCATCAAGTTACCCCTCGGTCCTCTTATTACCCGCACTACCAACTTTCACAGCTTGAAAGCTTGACAACTACATCAACCAACCCATCACTGGTCCATCCAACAAGATGTGTTACCTCGTCGTTGAGAAGTTCTCGGTCTGCCGCTGCGTGTACTACGAGCATAGCATTGACATGTGCGCGGCATATGGGACAACGGGTCACAAAATACAGGAGAGGGTAGTTTTGGTGGGATACGCTTGTGACGTGCACTCTAACCACCAACAAGAGGCATCATCTTCACGAAGTGGCTATTCAGATTCAGGATATGGCACGGCAAGCCACGGGTCACAGAGACAATCATCTCGCGGGCACCGACGATGAAATGTATTGTCTTCGATAACTGGATATTCATGGCAATCGCGACCTCTAGTGTGTTTCGAGTTTGACAGCTGGGTTGGATACCTCTTTTCCTTCCGGGCCAGGACTTCATCGACTCCCCCTTCCCAGCTCACAATGCTGCTTGTCGGACACGATCGATTGGTGCAACGCTCCGCGCCTTGAACAATCTTGTCTCCGACATTGGCAAGCTCCCCAGCGCCGAATTCACCCCTCTCAACTCAAAACACAAATCAAAATTTATTCACGACACACGAAAGATGAAATGATCACGCGATTATGCCACGAGTCTCACGAAGTTATCGAAGGCGCAGAGGAAGGGGTTCGCTACGCCTACACGGCACATACCAAACAAAAACAACACCGAGTGCGGCAAGTGAACACGATTTGAATTTCTACATTGCATTTCAGCGGGGCCTCTACGCATAGCGTTGGTTATCTTTCTTTTTAGCGGGTCTACGCTCGGGAACATTTATTTTCAATCTGGGATACAACACCTTGCATGGAACGGATACGATACCTTGGAGTTTGGGAACCAGAACCAGGGTTCTTGGATTGAGTTCGGGAATATGGGTTTTGTTGAAATTTCACGTGGACTCCTTCCTTTATCGAAGCGATTCGGAGTTTGATGCGATCTGTCACTCTTACTAGTTTTTTGTTTTTCAAGTCTTTCCTCATTAGATCTTACAGGAGCTAGTCTCCAGCTCGGGCAGCAGACAATGTTTTCATACGAGAATCTAAGGAAGCGGCCAGGTGCCGAAGAGAGCGAAATCAGATGGGCTGAGCCTGCGAGATAGGAAGAGGGAATGAGAGAGTTGAATGTACCAAATTACACTTTTTGGCGTTTTTCTGTGTCACTGCCGATGTTGGACACATCATACTGTATGTTGATCATGGGACTCGATTTTCATTCCATGCATTTCCAATCTACATTCGAATCAACACGAACGAGCAGGAGACATGGATGAACATGGCTTAGTACATGTGGATCACAGTTCTTGTGGTTGGGCGGAGGCAAGCATGGCTCAGGCAGTCACGACAGTGAAGGCAGTAGGATAGGGATTGATTGGTTGATTGATGATTGCACACCAAGTTACTGAATTGGGATGATCTAGCACGATACAAGAACCCGGGGGATGTTTATTCGGGTACCTGGCGTACCTACTACGATTCCAGTACTGGGTGCTGGTTGTGTTGAACTAGTCACGCCGCCGCAGCATACTTAGCCACACACGAAATATATCAGACTCCATCTCACCAACCCCCGGTCTCTCCGTTCCGGCCTCATGAATTCTGTGACGCCTTCACGGTGACCGATTGTTCAAAAAAAAAAGTGGAATTCGAAGTTGAATCCATGCAAGCATCTGCAGGTTTTAGGTGTGGCGCATTCGGCCATCTACTTACAACGAATTCCTGCGAGGCTGACTTTCCCGTCACGGCACGTAACACAAGAAAGAGGCCAAACCCCTAACGACGGGCGAGGGATGGTCGCCTGGGGTGGGTGGACTCAAAGCGAATTTAAGAATCCGGGGACAAGGACATGTGTGTGTGATCTCGAGCGTTTCGCTACCAAGCCGTCACCGCAATTCACCGTGCCGAGGGGTTGTGCCTGTCGGGATCGACTTCCTCACGGGAGTCCGTCGTCACATTGGATCGAGGCTGGCGCTTCTCGACGTCCATGGAGGGACGTCCTCCAAGAGAAATCAGGCGGCCAACAAAGGCTCCGTATACCGAATTAGAAAGGGGTTGGGAGGGGAGGCTGGAGGGGCCCTCGTCATGTACTGTACAGTACGTGCCGTGCGGCCAATGCAGCAGAATCCGTGAAGCGCCATGGAATGCCGCCGCCACGTCGGATTGTGGTGGTGTGCCTGTATGTCGGACGGGGACAGCATCGGAATGGGCGACGACATTCCCGCGGTGAAGATCTTCATGCCATGTCGGCGGGTCAGTTTCGCACAGAAAGAAGGCCTTGACGATGATGGGCAGGCAGCGTCGATCTGTCGGACCGGATTTGAGAAGTCTACAGTGCGGGAGCCGAGGGATGTGCGATGATTTCATGGACATGAGCTGCGGCACATGCGCTGCGATCTTCCGAGGCCTTGGGTACTGGGGCGACGACCTTGGGAAGACAAGGCGGAGAGGGTGGACATGAGTCTGCGGTTTTACAGTAAGTAGTAGGCCTGGGAAGTTTATTGGAGGGCATGGCATAGAATAGCAGATCCTTCCCCACCCTTCAGGTCAACTCGCAACTCTGTCGTTACAATAGCCACCGCGTGCAAGACGAGGTAGACGATGCGAGACAGAAGGGAAGGGAAACTTCGAATGAAATACAGTCCTCTGCCAGCTTGTAGGTATCAAGGTATTACAGATAGAGCTACTGACAGCCTCGCAAAATGCTCACCTAGCGGGAATCCCTTCCATCGTTTCTTGTGACGGCTACGAGACAAAACATCTTCAATAAGAACAAGCCTGGAATCCCCATGTTGAAAGACCGCCGGAGACCTCAGCTATGGATTCGTGGGCCAATTGCTTCGCTGGTGTCGAAACACGAAAGGACGCATACGCCGTGAAAGACGCCGAGGAAGGATGGACACGACATGCAAGCGGCATCTCTCAGGAGGTAAAGAGGAGTACTGTACATCAGGATACAACGATCAACAAGACAACCTGGAATCTCAAGGCTCCGAATGAGTGCTCTCTAGGGAGTCGATGGTCGGTCGGTTGACAACATCAGGCACAACCGCCACGCCTGTGGAGCAGTGCTCGATGCGAAAATTCGAATGGATGCATGGGGCGAATTGCTATCGGTGCTATGATCCGAGCCTGTGGCCGGCCATGAGCAGAGTGTTGTTGTCGCCTGTTTCAAATGTAATTAATGGGCGAACATCCTTGGGCGGTAAACAATGACGATGGCGGACGCTTTCAAGTGCCCTTGTCACCTGCATATACGTACACGCCGAAGTCGGCCGAAGTCGTAGAAGATACCGGGAATGAGGTTAGGTCAGCAGATGGAAGGGTTGACGATATATGTGGTCTGAGCCTAAGGGAACACAATATGCATAGAACAGCCTCACATTCAGGTATCAAAATTGGGGTGGCTTCATAAATGACAGGGTTGCGTGAAGCCGTTGGCCACTGCGATACATTCAACAATTGTCGTTTGTGTATAGAGAGAGAATGACTCAAAGGGGGGTCTTTAGCTATGCTGGAATTCGCTCTTTCCTATTTTTCTGCCCTAATTGAAAGCTGCTTATCTAATGTGTCTGTTCAATTGAGTCGGTCTGTCCGAAAGGAAGATATTATGAGAAGTATCAGGCCGGAAACAAGAAGGGATAGGCGCAGCATCGTAAAGATCCAGGACCTCTTCGATAGGTGAGCGTTTCTAGAGAGAAGATCTGACCAAGTCAGAAGAATGAATGATACAGAGGACTCCGATTCCCTGTCAGTGCTTTGAATCGTCCATCCGGACTACTAGTACCTGTGGGAAACCCGAAGATCAAATGAGTTAGTTTTTGAGGGCCATAAAGTAGTTTGATGATGTTCGCCTGGATGTGGTAGTGCTACTAGAATAGTAAGAGCCCCTCTGGCCAGTTTCGACTTTTCCATTTCTAGAATTGGCACATCGATACCTCGATGCAATTCTTTCCTTAACTGTGGATGTTGCGGAAGCTGTTTCTCGCAGTAGCTTGGCTCGGAAAGTTGAATTCAACCTCTACCCCTTGACTCCTTGCCCATGCGACTGCGTCCGCACTTATATCAAAGCATTCACTGACCTTCAGATGGATAATCCCACTATTCACAAAGTGTCTCACAGCCACACCGGTGACCTTAGTAGCTGACACATCCAGCTTTCGTAAGTTTGGGAATCTGTCGACGAGTGTGATAAAGTAGCTTTCTTCATCATGCATGTAAGCTATTTGCAACTCTTCCAAGGTATCGCAACGTGGAAGGTCTATTGAGGTATTCTGCCCACGATCACCAACAGAGAGAATGCGTAAGTTGCCAATTTTGATGGACGGATCGATTACATTTTTGATGCTTTGACTTGTCATGTCGGTTCCAGCGCAATCGAATGTCTCAAGAAGAGGAAGCGGATTCCATGTTTCTTCAGACACAGCTACATCTTGCAGATGCGGGTTATCTCTAAGAATGAGCCGCCTCAGCGTAGGTGGAAGTTTTGGGATTGCACGCAAATTGGTATTCGTGAAGTCAAGATCTTGAAGTTTTGTCCACCCGTCAATACACGGAAATATTAAACGCCAGCCGTTCAGAGCAATCGATTCAATATTCGGGGTAGCTCGTGCAAGGGGTTCCTAAGTACCACGTCAGAGTGATTCAGAGAAGCACCATAGGAATCGCTTGTTGGCCGCAAGGCGCTGTAGTAACAGTTCGGCAGTAAATATTCTTACAAGCATGGGCTATAGAAGGAGAACCGTAGGGAATGAGAATACCTAAGAAGAAGGCAATGTTCACTTACAAGAATGATTGGATGATCGCTAGTTGCTCGAAGGGAAAGTCTTTGGAGCTTGGGAAGATTAGGCCAACCTCCCGTTCCTCTATGACTAACGACTTGATGGACGTTAATTTTCAAAAGTGTTTTCTGACAAGCATCAAGTAGTTCAGCGACTTGATGCATGCGGATATGGGTGTTTTGCCTAATCGAGATTTCCTCAAGGCAGTTCGCCGAAGTTAACGCTGAGGCAAGGGACGCACCGATATACCCACTCCCGCATATCTCGAGCTTTCGGAGATTTTTGCAATTCTTGGTTAAATAAGTCCATTTCGGGGGGTCAAATTGTGCTTTCAAAGATATGATTGCATGATCTACTTCGTAATTGGATCGTCGAAGATGAACCCTAAGCGACTTGAGACTCATTGGTTTCCGAGCGGATGTAGTGTCTAGTGTGGTCCACAGCTTGTATGACGATTCAAGTAAGCTTTTCCAGGGTTTCGACACCGCCAAACATATCCTTGACATTATTCAGTATTACGTTCATTTAGAACAAATTACTGGATATACTACTCACACTCTATCTCTCATGGCAAGATTATGGACGATCATTACAGCTAGCTCTAGTGGTAGAAACCGAAGGGGATCCAGCGACTTTTCGGGATCCTGTGCACGTTTCATTTTGTTGAACATAGATTGGATCATCTAGAGTAATTAGCTGAGTGTGATTCAGGAGGAGCCCACGGTTCATATCCACTTACAGTACGGCTGTCATCAGTCCCAATCTTCACTTTCCTAAGCCCGAGCTCATAAATCTTTATGGCAAGTTCATTCTCTCCTTTCAACTGTAACACTTTTCCACATCGGAGATATCCCTAAGCGGAATATCGTAAGTTAGATGCATTGGCCTAAGGAAAGGGAACTTACTTTTGAGCTCTCTGGTTTCAAGTCGATCATGCTTTTCGCATCTCGAAGGGCTGGCTGCAACCTTTGCAGCTTTTCGTATGCAGCCGCGCGATGATCGAGTGCCGTGAACAACAAGTTGGCGGTGCTAGTGTCTACTGCCTTCTTGGTAATTAGTGTTAGATCTGGTAAGGGCGCCATAAAATGCGACGACAAAGTACTTCTCCACAACATAACATACTTCAGTGAAAGCCGACAAAGCAGATGCATATTCCTTCCGTTGATACCTGCGACGCCCACGTTCCAAAGGACTCATACCCTCTTCTCCTGGGACGATTGATTTCATGTTGCGTGTGCTTGTGGTGTTGAGCTGATGGTAGATGACAGCTAGATCGCGAAATGAACGCGCAGGTCAGAAATAAGATGCAGGTCGTGCAAGTATCATTTATCGAGGTGCCTCGACCAAAGTCAGGTGACTCCCAGATATCATCGAGGCAAGACCTCGGCCCGGTCCTCGGAAGACGCCGACTCCTTCCCTTTCATAGCCCAACAGGGACCAATCAAATCGTATCAGCCGCTTCCTGTATGGGACGACTATAGAAAGCGGCGGGCTAGAAATTGCTTTTCCATCCACCCGTTCGCTTTTTCTCCTCTTCAAGCTTTTCCATCCTCAAAAGTCGTCCGTTTCATGCAAAGCGCTTTCCTGAATAACCCAACGGCTGAGGAGTATCGGACAAGATCTGTATACTCCTTGCGTCTGGAAGGATAACCTCTTTACCAACCCTCTTTTCACTAGAATGTTTCCTCCTCTTCCGGTCCTCAGCGACTACGGAATATCGCCAGAATATGGTTTTCTTCCGGCTGAGTTGCCTCTTGAAAGGCTACCCGACCCCTACTATAACAAGTGGGAGGCTGTTGTGACCAATCTCCAAGGCTTGATCCTGAGCAAGCGTTTACGCGGTGTTATTGATCAACTTCCAGTTCTTTCGACAGCCGGTCTGGAACACGACTCGGAATGGCGAAGAGCGTATTCGCTACTATGCTTCATGGCTCACGGCTACATCTGGGGCGGTGACAGCCCTTCAGAAGTACGCATGTTCCCCGACTATGTGTACTCTATGCTAATTAGCTGTAGCGTTTGCCCGCCGCCATTTGCATACCCCTCCTTCACATTTCTGCCTACCTCGAAGTGCCACCTGTCGCCACATACGCCGCTGTATGTCTGTGGAACTTTAAGCCATTGTTCGCAGACGAGCACGTTGATAATCTCGAGAATCTCGCTACGCTCACCACTTTCACCGGGTCAATTGACGAGTCTTGGTTCTACCTTGTTTCTGTTGCAATCGAAGCACGAGGCGCTCCAATCTTACCACTCATGCTCACCGCGATGGAGGCTGCGAGGAACGACGATAGCTCCACGGTAACGTCGTGCTTGAGAAGATTTGCGGAAAGGCTCGATGATCTCGGCGCACTTTTACAGCGCATGCACGAGGGTTGCGATCCCCACGTTTTCTACCATCGCATTCGCCCTTTCTTGGCTGGAAGCAAGAACATGGCTGAAGCTGGTTTGCCAAACGGTGTGCTATACGAGGACGGTACCAGGAATGGGAAGTACAGCCAGTATAGTGGTGGCAGTAATGCCCAAAGCTCAATCCTCCAATTCTTTGACATCGCTCTTGGAATTACTCACCGTCCTACTGGTGAAAAGAAGGAAAATGCTTCGGAGATCGAGCTTGAGGGGATCGTGCCACCTCCAAAGCACAATTTCCTGCTCGAAATGCGGAAATACATGCCTGGACC
This sequence comes from Amylocarpus encephaloides, assembly GCA_019669835.1. Classification (NCBI taxonomy): domain Eukaryota; kingdom Fungi; phylum Ascomycota; class Leotiomycetes; order Helotiales; genus Amylocarpus; species Amylocarpus encephaloides. The sequence continues at coordinate 66,722 of MU251467.1, read as the reverse complement.
TCACCGAAGATTTCTGGAAGATATGACAGCAGTTGCGAACATTCGTGACTACGTCGAAACACACAAGAATGACATTGAGTTGACCTCTGCTTATGACGCCTGTCTCGCCATGCTACGCGCTTTCCGAGACAAGCACATAAACATCGTCACTCGCTACATCGTGATCAAAACTCGGGAATCAAGATCTAAGTCTCGCTCAAAAAGCCCAGAGGTTACACGGCGCAAAGTGAATATCGCAGCTGCCTCACTTCAAGGCAAGAATAGTTCTGATGTAAAGAACCTCAAAGGGACAGGTGGAACGGCTCTACTTCCATTCTTGAAGCAGGCGCGCGATGAGACCGGAGAGCCAATTCTCAATCATTGGGCTAAGCGTATAGCTAGCCGCGACTTCAACACGAAAGGCCAAGGTGACTTCTTCCTTGGCAAGCTCGATGAGCACGTCGAAGTTGATTGCGGACTTGCTGGCACATGGACCATCGATGATAACGCTGGTGGAATTTGCCACTATTAGGCTGGTGTTCTTCTCCATTGCTACTATCACTATCCAATTGCCGCTAGTATAAATACAAATAAGAAATTTGTGCCTTACTGAAGTGATTACTCGTGGGTAGCGTGATCCCATGATATCAACTGGCAAATCCAACACACAGCCATAGTTTCCAAGCGCATCAATCTAGACTATGCTTCAATTCCAGGAGGTTAGCTTAATTTCGGCTATCCTCTTAAAGCATACAATAGGCATGCTGCGGTAAAGTGTTCAACCATACTAAGCTATTAATGTCTAGTAGTTCAAGCGTAAGCCTCTACATCAGTCGGTAAGTTGCTCCCAGTATTTTGTCATAAAGAAACGTTATCTACGGATAACCATGCCCGGTGCAAATAACCTCGAATTATGATGACTATTGATCAAGGGAGAAATCTAAACTCAAAGCATTTCAAAGGGCCCTTTACTAATCCGCCTTTACAGACGTACTAACCTGGCCCCGAAGGAGGAGGCTTCCATGTCGGCTCAAAATTTTTCCGATAATTTGTCACCTGACACTTGGCGCCGAGCACTTCGGAGCGTGTAGCCTTGAATACATAACTTCAAGATGCAACAAAATGCCAGAACTCAAGCAGGTATGGCTGCTGTTCGACAGCAGGTGTTGAACTGGCTGTATAGCGTTTTGACGAGCGTAAGTCGTGCTGATCTGTGCCTCTGTTGACCATTGCTCATCCACAATGCAGGAATATAAAGATGTGAACAGAACATACAACGACGTTGCACAGACATTGTCGCATTACTCCTCCCTATCTCCACGAACAGACGTCTACAGTACGAATCCAATAGCCTTCTTTTGCTAGAACTGCGCTGATTATATTTTGGAAAGCTTACGAAAGCGGGACTTCTGCTCTCCTCCTACACTTATCGGGCACACTTCCAGTCAACTTCCGAGGGACGACCTATCGATTTCCTGTAGCATTATGGATTCCCTATGGCTATCCACAGGAGGCTCCGTTGGTATATGTTACTCCAACGGAAGGGATGATGGTTAGACCAGGTCAGCATGTTGATCCGCAAGGCAAAGTGTACCATCCGTACCTCGTGGGTTGGGCTGAATACTGGGATGTAAGTCAACTTAGTATCAAATTTGTTGGTGTAGGGCCTAACATTTCTTTTCTAGAAATCAAACGTTTTGGACTTTTTGGCGATTCTAAGGGACATATTTGCGAAGGAACCTCCAGTCATATCTCGTCAGCAGAGTGCCCCGCCTCAACCTCAACCTGCGGTTGCTCCCCCCCCAGTTCCTCCACCCCCCCCTGGCGTGGGTCGACTGCCATCAATAGTCCCCAATTCGAACGAAGAAATACGACCACCTCCTCCTCCCCCAAAGCCGAATGCCAATGCTCAATCATACTCTGCTGCGAGTCCTTCACGCCGAGAGGGCGGGCCGCCACTCCCCCCACTACCTCCTCCGCCAGGATACGATGGTGGACGCTTCATGCCACAACCACAACAACCGCAGGGTATCCCATCCCATGTTCCTCAGCGAAATAGCAGCCTCAGATACGAAAGTGGCGTACCACTGTCTCATCAGCCAGGACCTGCTGGTAGAAGAGACCCTTCAGATAGTCCAGTCAGTCCTATTACTCCACCCCACGATTCAAACCGGCCTGTCCAATCTCAGGCATATGGTCAAGCTCCATATACATCAAGTCCACGCGGCGGTCCTCCTCAACCACAGCCTACTATTTCCCAATATGGGTTACCACAGATCCATCTAGGACAACAACAAGAGTGGCATCAATACCCTCAGCAAGGCCCCCCACAACCTCAAGGCCACCCTGCTCCCCCGCTAGACCTCATAGATGCGCCACTGACATTACCAATTCCATCAGAGGACTCTAAAAATCTCCCTGCCCCCCCTGTACCACCAAACCCCGAGAAGGACATGCTCCTCCATAATATAGCCCGAGCCCTCGCCTCGCAACGCCAGCACACCCGCTCCCAAACCACATCTTCGCTCCCGGGTCTTGCCTCTCAACACGCCGCCATGCTCCAGGCCCTTAATACAATGCAAGCTGAAATGGCGGCACTCGAATCTCTAGACCAGCTACTCAACAGCGACACAAACATCCTACACACAGCACTTCGCGATGCTGACGCAGTGATTGAAAGCAGCCAGCATCGTACAGCACCAAGTGTGGACGAGCTTCTCGTGGCACCCACGGTGGTAGGGAACCAGTTATATGAGCTAATTAGTGAGGAGAGAAGCTTAGGAGATGCTCTGTTCATACTAGGACGAGCCGTTGAGAGAGGGAGAATCAGTCCCGCGGTTTTCACCAAGATGACCCGAAGTCTATCACGAGAGTGGTATCTTAAAAAGGCCTTGGCAAAAAAGATAGGCCAGGGAATGGGTTTAACAACCTATTGAGTAGAGCATGGCACGATGAATTTATCTAATGAGAGTGATAATTGATACTTCCCCGTTATCCTTCCTCTGCGAACTCACTTCGTACCACTCTAAAGTCTCGCAAGCCCCCGGCTCTTAAAAGCCTATCTTTTTCAGATAGAAAGCCTGCTTTCTCCCTACACAGTAGCAGCATTCTTTTCATTTCCACAAGCCTCATAGGTTTAGGTTCACGCAGCCCACATCCCGCCTCTTTAATCACCATCTCTAAGGACCCGCTAGTTCTTTGGAGAAGGTTAATGGTGTCACCCTTCGAAGATCGATGTGCAGCAATGCTCCTTCGTTCTAACGTCGTATCTTGAGGAAAGAGACTCCACCGTCCACCGAATGATCTTCGTTTACTGGGCTTTCTGTCGGCTTCAGCCTTTTCGACCTCATCAACAACATCCCGTACGTCTTTCACACTCAAACATTGTCCATCATCTAAGATTCTTTTCTCGGCGGGCTTTCGAAAAGTTTTTTCGAAAATTCTTCTCCGCGAACTAATGGGATTGCCATGTTTAGCGGAAATACTTCTCTTTCCCCGCGAATTCAGTTTCGCTTTTCTTTGGCCAATGTCTTCGAAAAGCTGAATTCTATCTTCAAGGTTGTTGCTGGTTCTAGATTGCTTGATCTTCAGTGGAGTAGGCTCAGTATTTCTTGGGAATTTACTCAGAGTTGTTTTCTGGGTGTCAAGCGTGGAATTCTCGAGTGTAGCCCTTGGAGATATGTCGGATGTTCTAGTACTCAAAATAGGTGAGGGCACGGGAATGGGTTGTGGCTGTCTTGGCTTGATCGGCGTTGCTTCTGCTACTCTGTCATCCATCGTAAGTGGTTGTAGAATTGAATTTGGAGGCTTAGGCGTGTCAACTTTAGGTTGTATTTCGAACTTCCTCTTCATTTGTAACACTTTAGATGGACTGAGGTATTCTTCTGTTCCATAGTCGGTTGTCTTATCATCCTTGGGCTGATCAGGGTCATGTGCTTCGAATCTTAGGAGACTATGTGTTTTCTCTACTTGTCCTTCCGTGTTGACTTCGGAGTTCTCTACCTGTCTTTCGATGCTTTTTGCTTTGTACAATGCTTCAATTTGGCTCCCGAGATTTGCACGCCTCGGACTAATGGGCCCTCTATTTCCAGAAATTGAGCCAAGAGGTCTACCTCTGACAGAGAGGTTGGTTGCGAAACTCCTCTGCGAAGAAGCAGATACCGGTGTTTTGAAAACTTCTGGATGTTGTGACCCACATTGTGGTGACTTGTTGCTCTTAGTTTCCGTGGTGCACCGTACCGGGCACCCTCGATACAATGTGGGGAGGGGGTCTGTTTGTGTAGAAATCTTGGAGTTTGGTGTATACATATAGAATGGAACTTGTGCTTGCGAACTACCGATGTCATATTTCTTTTGGTTGAACGGGCTTGGTGACGGTGCATTCGTGGTGTAGCCATCTGCTAGCTTGACTGGCCTTCGCTTTCCTGTTGATCTATATGTATTTGGATTATATGTGCAGATTCTAGAGACTGGTGTCCTCGGCACTGGTAAATGTGTCGTTGACGGCTTCGCTTTAGTTGTTCTTCGAGTGGGAGTTGCTGCCACGCGAAGTTCGTCAGTCAATGTTCGTCAGAAGATGTTCAATATGTACCCTGAGAAATTTCGTTGGAATAGTCAAGAACAAAGGCATGTCAGGGGCAGCAAATAGGAGATTGTTTTATCACATACCGCCATCGTAGAATCTTATCATGCCTGTAATGGAAAAAAGTCGTTCCATGCCCTTGTTATCAAGATCTACCTGCTTCGGTAGATTGGAGCTCTCCCTTGTATTTTGGTTAGAATTGGACCTAATAATACCAGTTCCAGTCTCTCCCCGTATCAAACCCCTTGACTTCCTAGGCGATAGGCTTTCTTGAGGTTGACACCCCCAGGACGTTCGAGCTACTGATCGCTTGATATCAATCTCATTTTTGCCAACCTTCCCTTGTCGTTCTGGCATATGGGTGTCTGATGGTCTGTCATATTTTGCCTGTGAAGATCTATTGTTTATTGGGCTAAAAACCTTGGAAAGCTTTCGGATTTGGCGTATTCCAACGCCATGCTTGCGGTTATCATTCCGCGAGACTTTCAGAGGTGCTGGCTGGAGTCCTGAATCATGGTGCGGGAGACTTTGTGCCTCCAATGCCTCGAATTTTCTGACTATGGAGAGGGTCCCGACCGAAGAAATATCTCGTCGTTGGCGAACGCTGTTCTTCTTTGGATTATGGACTAGAGAGATTTCTCGACTCACAAAGAGTGGGCTACTGGATGGAGATCGCCTGGTTTTACCACGTTTCTTTGATGGGGTGTAAGATGGACTAAAACTGTTGCAAGACATGTTTAATAACACCGTCGACATCCATGATTGGGGACTATGCAATTGACCGAGGGAGAATTTCAGAATGATGACTTCATGCGACAAAAGGGTCGGTGGAAGCTCCTTCCCGTTGCTGCAAGGTCGTACGATCCTCGCTCGCTCAGTTCCTTCTTGGACAAGGCACCGAGCAGGACTCGAGGCTCTTGTTTGAGGCGACCAGATCTAAAAACGTTGCAGGGTCTACCACTCTCATGTTTCAGTTGTTGATGGTTTTGCCAAAGCCTCAAAGCCTCTCTTTGTGAAAATGCAAGTATCGTACTGCGGTGCATGACAAGAAATCAAATAGGACACTTCTATAAATGTAAAGTGACAATTCTGGGGAATTTCTATAGTTTTGAGTAGGTAGTGGGAAGAGAATCCGAGTTTTGGTATTATAGTTCGCAGAGCAGAGTGCAACGATCTTCGGTGCTGTACAATAGATCTTGATATAGCCCTAAGGCCTTCGATACCGGCAACACCAACTTTACCTGTATTGGCGGTGGCTACTCCTTGGAAGTCTCTTCCTGAGCAACGATTACCACCTAGGCCTAACTTTCTTAGTCTCGGGCGTCTGTCCCGATGATGATAAATTTCTCCCACTGGAGGCATAGCGAGCAGAAGTGATTTGGCAAACAATCTCGACGTATGTGGATTGCTGAAGAAGTGTTTGGCGTCCCCGAATCAGGTCGAACTGAAAATCTCCACGGAAATCTGAGGATGTGGCACACAAGTCAAACGCCGTATATAGCGCACGTTCAGTGAACCGAAAGAACAAATCTGCTGTGACTTCTGTTTGTCAATTTGCTGGCTATGTGACTATAATTATAACCTCCCCTTAGATACCTGGTCCACAGCCACAAGAAAATTATTACGTCCCTTTGGACAGAGAATGTATGTAAGACAAAAGAAATCAAACTTCCAGCATATGTAATGGCCATGATCTTGCTCCCGACTTCCCCGCTCAATCTTTGGCCCATTCTGAATTGCCCGGTCTCTGTTCTGAAACCCTTCTTGTGACACCCGCTAGACGCAACTCAAATTCTAGACATCTCGGAGGGAGTAAAAACATAAGGAAAACATTGTGAGAATGTGTCGAATATCATGAGTTTGGCGGAACACCCAATAATCTCCAAACAGCTTGTAGCCAAATAAATAACTCAAAAATAGCCCGGCGAATTAGAGAACTTCGTTCATGGTGGAACATGATGAATGTTCGAGCAGCATCCAGTCAAGAACAACATTAGGCAGCTCCACCGAGGATTGGATATGATCTTGACACTGACATCGGCACTTGAACTCACCCTTCGGCGCTCCCTCTCATTTAGAGACTTCGATCCGAGTGTGCACGGCGTGCCTCCACATTATATGTACTATTGACCATGATATCACGGTCGCCAAGCTCTGCAGCACCCAAGTCATCTAGACCTCTAGCAGAGGCTCTTCGGGAAGGATGGGTTTGTGAGGGGCCGACGGCAGTAGAGACACTCCCACCGCGACCAGTGCAGACACACTTTCCGCAGGTGCAATAGACCGCAAGTGAACATGCCGAATCTGCTCCCCATACGTTTCTGTGAGGCATAATTGCATTGTTGTCGTTCTGGGGAATGCTCTTTGCCCAAGCAGTTGTGAGAGGAAGGAAGATCGCCGTTAATGCCAAACTCCAAGAACCGGCTTCGCGAAATCCATTGGGGCGTGCTATTTGAACAATTGCAAAAATGGCTGCCAACAGTTAGAGATTTACATAGCATAGCTCTCTTAGCAAGGGACTGGACTTACTGGGTATGAACATGGTGTAAAAGGTTCCAAGAACAAGCGCCTCCCAAGCGCGCTGTCTCCTCCATCCCGATTCCTTACGGATAAGCAGACTTTTCACAAGCTTGAAGCTGAAGAGCGAACAGAACCAGAGTATGGTGATCATTTCGACTGCCAAAGTTAATTTGACGAGCCATAGACTGCTGAAGAAATCACCGTTCTCAAGGATTCCACTGTTGATGTTCGTGACAACCAATAATATCCGAAAGGTGACCGCCAAAAGCCACATAAAGATTGAAATAGCCACAAGCCAAGCAAATACCACTTTCGGAAGACCCGCAAGATATAACATCCCCTTCACCTGTAGTACAAGTGAAGAGTTGATCGTCAATGTCAAAAGCAGTGGAAAGATCGCAGATGTGATCGAAGTGGCGACGTCTGATATTGGAATGATCGATTTGTCATGACTTGCTCTGCTATAGAGTGTCACATAGTTCGAGGTGAAGTAATTGACCAACAGCGACCTAGAGATGATGCAAATGACTAGGGAAAAGACATTAAGCCAGAAGATCGAGTTTCGCTTGTCCTTGCCCTTCGGATGTAGTAAGAGCATGGCAAGAAGCATGCAGCCGCATGCCCCAGCTTGTGCACTTAAGGAAAGCGTAGAAGTTACTATGTATTCGTTATTTGCCACAGTTTGACCTAAGGTAATGTTGAAAGGGATTCCCTTTGCCGAGATGATCGTGAGATTCTGCGCAGCGCAGTCGAAAGCCGTCATTCCTGCCATTGCGTCGAAGAGATCTATTTGTAATATTAGTGTACATCAAATAAAGCGGAAGATATGAAGGTCGTACCTCTGAAAGAATCGGAACTCGTTGCAGAAATTTCGGATGTCTGGTTGCACCACTGGCAAGGTAGAAAATAGCGAGAGATCGGGATGATCGTTCTCGGCTGATTTCGATTGTCTAGGGGAGTGCCTAGGATATGCGTAGAACTTGGGGAGTTGTTGAATAGGTATGTGAGGAAAGACGTCGTAGGGACGTGTTGTAGACAAGCTAAAGAGGCTTGCCGAGCCCAAGTCTCTTCCGGAACCTAGGCCTTCTATAATGCCTGGGGAACCGGAATATAGAATTGGTTTGTAGTAGTATGACTACTAAATCCTCCCTACACCCTATGCTGCTGTAGTGTGTGAAAGAGAAGATCGTCTTAGAGTAGTGCTGTGAAGAAAGCGAACAAGCGCCCAAGCGAAAGGAGATCAAAGAACTTAAAATACTTCGTAGTATACCATAGCTCAGTCACGCTCTCCTTCTGGACGATTGGTTTGATCGTATCTCAAAACAACGGCTGGATTATTTGAGGTCATTTTGATGATAAGTTGGGTGCACGGGTGATAGTGAGCCCAGCAATATACCGAAGAGTTCCAGACGGCACTCCTCTCGGTTCTCATGTCAAAGAAATCTGCCATTCCATACTGCAGCCGACCGCGTGCTCGGATTTTTCATACGGCCATGTTCGACCTTCGAGGTCAAGCATGCCAAAGAATAATAGCAAGCAGAGGAGAAGATCTGCCTAAAGGGGTTGGTGGCTGCTCGGGGAAACACTTTCTCCGCTGCTTCATATTGTTCTCTACATGCGAGCATCAAGATGTTTCAAATCCAAGAATCAGCCAGGCTCAAAGAAAGAAACGCCCACGCAACCTGCCCTATCACGGATCGACCTAGTGGAAGAGTCATACCATTAATTTCGATGCTATTGGACAATTGATTACTCCAAATCTCCGATCAGAACGGCGCCGAATAGTTGCAATCAATCACGTGGCCTTCAAATGACACGCGATTAGAGACACCTTAACAACACCAAGGGGGTGGGATTGTTTAGATATGGATAAGTCACTAGCAGAAAGCAGGGGCACTTTGCCATCAATCTCAAGTTTATTCGTTGGTTATGTTTGGTAATCATTTCCCAAAAGAGTAGAATTTTCCTGTCTAATGATTACGGTCAGTCAAGGCAACTTCATCAATGCTATTGGCTGGGACTTGCATGAAGCTTACCTCTGGAAACTTTCATCTAATCCAGGATATTTCGCACAGGCACAGCGTTGTCGACGCTCCGTTAAATAAATCTATCCTGGATTCTTGGACACTCTACCGAATGACCGTGTTGCCTCGTTCGTTGGGCCTTCAGAGCAGGGAGGGATACCAACTACTGCCAGGGTGACCTGTAGCAAGTGCTTAGGATCGCATAAGACAAGCTGTCCCATCACTGCTTATTCCTTGCCGGCACGGGAAGTTTTATTAAGTCCAGCTCCATCCCAGCCCACCGCCTCCTGTGTACCGCTTTGAGATGGATCATGAACATGAACCAAGCCAGCATGTCTAGCAAAGGGAAGTGGTATGTGGTTGAGTCGGAAGTCGAATACCGCGGTATAAACGGAACGGTACGCAGAAAACCCAAATAGAAGGCCTATTATAATACCGAAAACGATATCATTGGCATGGTGTTGCTATCCGTAAGACTTAGTAAAGCGTTTAACTTCTGGGGTTTTATTCTTGAGTTCTTACATTTGATACGTACATGCTTCCGGACACGAGTGACGCCAATAGCAATGGAGCTATAGTCAATATCAATGTCGGCAAGAATGTAGATTGATCAGCGAAGGTTTTGAGCTTCGCGTTCAGGTAGAGTGTGATGAAGGTCCCCGAAGAAAAAGAGTTCGCTGCGTGGCCACTTGGGAAACTCTGCATACTAATCCTCGGAATCAGTCCCATTGCAGCGCGAATATAGGACCCGTCTTGCTACGTACGCTCTCCTGACCTCATAAGAATCGCCACTACATGCCGTTGCATTGAACCAGTACCGTCCTAACGCCATGTCCTCCGCGATAAATTTTGGATCTGGTCGACAGACATCGACAAAGTGTGGACGAAAACCACCCACCACTTGCTTGAGAATGGTACAAACGAAAGCTCTGTGCGATACTAACATCAGTATATGCCCTCAGTGTTCCTAGAGCCAAATTCGAGCTTACGTTGCAACAACTGCTTTTAGAGAACCAGATATACCCGCGTGAAGGTCCCTGACATTAAAGTTCCTTGATTGGAACACGATGACTACAACAATAGGGATGATGACCACAAGAACGCCACATAGCTCTGATGGTAGAGGTTCCGGTTTCCACTGATAAGACAAATCGCTTGGGGGCCGGAGGCTGGACCCGGTATTGTCAAAGGAGGCAGCAGGATTCCACATCGACAAAGGAACTGCGCGTTCATTGGAGTAGAGCAGCGGCATTCTCCAAATCGCGAGCGTGATCAATGTAAAGACTACAATGTAGCAATAATCATGACAAATAAGGGGTAAGGTCGTCAGTCTCGGGAGAGGTTTCCTGGGGTTGGGATTGGAGTGAGATCGATTCTCTGCGAAGTCCATTTCCCGCAGATAATGTCTCAGGCATGTGTACGAACGAGCGTGGTGTAGTTGGGAAAAGGATTGGAGGTTCGTGATATTGAGTAGTAAAGCAAGAAGAGGTCAGCGGAATTAGGGAAATAAGCGCAGAGTAAACAAAATGCGGCCAGCGCAAGGACTTTTGTTGGTAAAGATGGCTGTGCTAAGACTAAGAGAATGGACGAACTGGATCTGGTAAACGAATGCCAGGAACAATGGTCATCGTTGTAGCCAAATTAGAACGGGAAAGAACTCCCAAGTAGCGAGAGGAACGGTATCACCTTTGCGCAGAAAGAGAGATCTTGTCAGTCTTCGAAAAACTAGTCTCTGGCAAGGGACATGCTAAAGAGACTTGCCAACCTGTGTCTGTGTCCGGGCAATAAAAAAGCAATAATGAAGGGCAAAGCTTCAAATCAAAAAAAGTAAGTAAGCCACGATATACTCGTAGCGTTTCCCGATTCCAACATTAATCAGCGAAAGCAAGGGCCATAGACTCCTACGATGTACCGCGAGATGCCTAGGTGGAACGTCCATATCCTCTCGTTGTCGAGTACGCAACTTATAACAAGCGTTTAGGATCTAGCGATAATAGGATGATAACACGTTAGCGGCCCTAATCTCGTACCGAGACCACGTGATTTTGCCTCAGGACCTCTACCCTTAACCGGTACTTCGAGTAAGTTGAAACAATTCCTGATCCTTCCTTCTTTAGATCGAGGTCTGCGAGAGGAGGGCGGTTATGCCAGCGGGCCTAGAAGAGCGGTTAAATCCAGCCAGTAACGGGTCGTAATAGGTCGTAACAAGGGGTTCGTTTACCCTTTATTATTATTGTACGAGCGACCGTGTCAATTCTAGGGGAATTTGGCCGCTGCGTAGTACCACCTACAACTCGAGTAGAAGCCGCGAGGGGATGCTATATTTATATAGATATATTTATGTAGGTAATTAGAGTGTGTATTCCACGATATTGGCGGTGCCATCCTTGCTGAGCGCCCGGGTTTCCCGCTTCTATAATGGCTTGGTGCCATGAACAATGATAATTCATCCAAAGAGGAGCAGACGAAATGCAAACGCCGACTGCTCAAGAATCCCAGAAGGAAGTTTGCCGGTTACGGGCCTGAAAATTGCGAAGCGAAAGATTGCGACTACTGTTCTAAGTAAGAAGATGCCCCTGACGAACCCTAGCGATGATCTACGTCGTATGATCCTCGCTTTCGAGATTCACATTTTCGATCAAACCCCTCACAAAACCCCAGTGTCAATATTACCGAACGCCCCAACCGGAATCTGAGACATTACAAGAACGTTAAGGTCCGACAGATTGATGGTGCCGCATTCAGTATCGCCATGAACGGTACAGAGGCGCGACTCTATATCTCGTGGAAGCATGATGAGCTCAAATACTACACGCGAAAGGTCGATAGTTTCTTACTTCAGAAGCCCAAAGATTACGTGGAGTTCCGCAAGTACGTGAGGGACAGACCAACGCCTGGAAGAGATCCGAGACTCATTGGACCACCTCCTCGAGGAGAATAGGAAGGCGGCCTCGTTGTACAACTCAGATCTAACCGCTCAACACGCAGGGTGCAAATGAGGGAGCAAATCATCAGGGGGGGAATAATATATAATAACTGACTATTCAGGATAAGCGATTGTTCGTGAAGAATGATTATTTACCATAAGTGGCTGATCACTAGGTGGTGAATATTCACCAGACGGCGAACATTCGCTAGTATTCCAAGTCTTCTGGGAACCCTTGCAGTCCTTAGGTCCTGGAAGCGAGTTTTAAATTGAGTGTACTTTTTCGGCGTAATCCTTTGAGCAGTGTCGACACTATCACTATGCCTTACATAGTGCACCTGTACTAGCTGGTGATATCTTTATGAATTCGTCTCAAACAGCTCGATCGACAACCTTTTTCGACATAGCGATATCATGTGATATGGTGGTGTTAGGAAAAAGGGTCTGGAAAATCACGAAAATCCGTTCCGAAATCATGTGTTATGTCATGTGATGAGTATCAATTACGCCTAAAAAAAACCGGTTGTCCTAAACATGCGAAGCCGCGCAGTCAGCTGACATCGGCTCGTTGTGTTATCCCGTCTTCTGCAGTGAGACCCGGTTACAACTTACAACAACAATACCCACCTACCTATTCGCCCCTGGCATCCTCCCTGCTTAAGTACTCAAATAGACCAACTGTGTGTCGAGGGCGGGAGCCTGGAAGCATGTCGACCAGAGTCACGTGAGTCAGAGGAATTTTCGTTTGTTTCCCTGGTGTGGAAATCTTTAGATTCTCCACATCTTCAATCAACAGCAATGTCTCTTCCAGATACCCAGCTGCCGGATGTCACCATAAGTTAGTCAGTGACTCAGTCGCTATGGCCCATTAGTTGTTCTCTCCAATAAAGCAGTGTTCCGTCGATTGAAAGAGGTTAACCTTTCCCCGAGCATTTGCAAGGTGATTCCGCGCCTGACGTCGAACTGGCTCTCGGGCTCCGCAGATTTCTCGTTACTCGTTACCCCGCTATCGGCAAGCTGGCATCCCACGCGAGATTGGCAGCGATATCTAAACATCTGGATCATCGACCTGCAGCGTCAGCCACCATTATATCTGCATCGACATCCTCAACCTCTCCACGTAGCTTCAATTCGAGTGCAGCTTCGTTTTCAGAAACCCTACCCAAGATGTCAAGTCAACCACCCCACCCCGCCTTGCTCATTCCGGGGCCAATTGAGTTCGACGATGCTGTTCTGCAATCCATGAGCCACTACAGGTTAGCATTCCGACAAATCCCCTTCAATGCATTTGCAATGCCGCTGCCTTTCTTCCTCTGGGTGAATGCTGATCTGGCGGTTGAAATCTAGTGAAAGCCATGTCGGCCCTGCATTTGTCTCGACTTTCGGAGATACTCTCTCAATGCTAAGGAAGCTTTTCCAAACGTCTCATGCCTCTTCGCAGCCATTTGTGATATCCGGGTCGGGGACTCTAGGATGGGACTTGGTAGCGGCCAACTTGGCTGAACCGGGTGACGATGTGCTTGTCCTTCACACAGGCTACTTCGCAGACAGCTTTGCCGATTGCTTCGAGACATACGGATCCAGGCCTACACAATTGAAAGCCCCCATCGGTTCTCGTCCTCAATTACCAGAGATTGAGAAGGCCTTGAAGGAGAAGAAATACAAGCTGTTGACTGTCACCCATGTCGATACGTCAACAGGAGTTTTGAGCGAGCTAAAAGGACTCTCGGAACTAGTTCGGCGGGTCTCCCCCGAGACTCTGTTGATCGTAGACGGTGTGTGCAGCGTTGGAAGCGAGGAGATAGAGTTCGACAAGTGGCAGCTTGATGGGGTCATCACTGCTAGTCAGAAGGGCATTGGCTGCCCTGCTGGTCTGTCAATATCGATGTTTAGCGGTCGAGCTATTGAAACATTCAAGAACAGGAAGACTCCACCTGGATCTTATTTCGCGTCAATGAAGAACTGGCTCCCAAGTAAGCTTGAATCGACCTATCGGAGAGCGTTGCTAATACCCCCTTTAGTCATGCAAAATTATGAAGCAAAGAAGCCATCGTACTTTGCGACGCCTTCGCCACAACTCATACACGCACTCAACACTTCCTTAACTCAGATACTTTCTAAGCCACTTTCCGAGCGCTTCGCCATCCATCGTGAAGCTTCGCAAAAAGTAAAGAAGGCCGTGACTGATTTGGGCTTGAGGCAACTAGCCTCAGATTCTGCAGATCAAGCCAACGGAATGACTGCTATATATCTTCCGGAGAATGTGAAAGTACCAGAACTGCTACCTAATTTATTCAAGAAGGGGGTAGTCTTTGCCGGAGGTCTGCACAAGGATATTGCGGCAAAATACATCAGATTTGGGCACATGGGCGTTAGTGTGGTAATTATAAACCTCTTCCATTTTTGGCTTCATCTCTAACTCGAAGCGCAGACTGACTCGAACCGTGATGATATCGATCGCGCAATTAAAGCTCTAGAGACAGGTCTGTCCGAAGTGGGTTACCAAAAGGCATAAGATAGACATCCTTCCTCGGGTAATCCGACCTCAAGCAAAGACACATTTCTTCAAAATGTCCCACGTTCTGAAGATGATGAAATACATTGGCGCGGTGTTTCTCAAACGCTTTCCGCAATATCAAATGTTTCTCACAGCTCTTTCTCTAGCCAGTTACTGACGTCTCCAACAAGTGGTGGGAACGCCACCATCATGCCTGAGCTCCTGTGGCGCGATGAGGTCGGCACGGCTCAAGCATGTGCTTGCGGAAAACAATCTCCCACAAATCGTCGCCCCCCGTGTTTCTTTTTTTACTCGAGATGTCTCCGGACTTGGTTGTGCGTCGGAGAAAGCATGTTCACATCGCCAAGTCTAGCCATGCAAGGGGACAATTACTGTGGTGAGAGCACCTTCATAAAGTCGTCCATATTCGAGAATGATTCGTGATTTGATAGCCGCCGTTCTAGAACCACGTTGTTCGACAATCGAAAGCTTATTGGGGAGCTTCTTTGGTAAGGCGCTCAGCCGTCGTCGAATGTGGATTATGGCTCCTCGACAGGGGCAGCATGACGACAAAGTGACTGCCTCATATAAGACGGACCTGCTGGAGGAGTTCATTAAATCACTTTCCCTTTCATATCATACCCATTCCACATTTTCTTTACCCTGATTCGAAAGGAACCCCAATTCACTCGTTCAAAATGCGTCTCTCATCCATCATCGTCGCCTGTGCCGCAACTGGCGCATTTGCCCAAACATCTGTATGCTCTTACCTCTGGCCTAGTTCCAAACAGCTATGGTGCCTGGTATAGGCTAACAACGCGAGTAGACCTCTAGACCTGGCAGCTCGTCCTCGGTTGCATCTTCATCCTCACCCTCTTCCAGGGCCTCGACATCCAGCTCTGTTGCAGTTATTTCTTCCTCGACTGGGCCAGTGAACTCCACCCTCGTCACATCGAGCGGTGCATCTAGGCACACAACCTCTACTGGTTCTTCAGATACCTCTTCCAAACCTGCCAATGGCACTCGCTCTGGCGCTGGTGCTTCGGCTACCGCCAAGCCGATCCAAAGCAGTGGAGCAACCGAGGACGGCGTCGCGGTACAGATGGTGAAATATCTTGCATTGGCTGGATTGTCAGGAGCTTTGATTTCGTTCTTGTAAAGCGAGGGTTATGGGTGTCATCAAGGTCAAGTCTTTGTGGTAATACGAAAGGGTAGTTCATGGATAGTCAATGATGAATTGGGGGCATGTACTATGGGTTAGAAAATCATGTAATGACTTTCTTTGTACATATTTAGTTGCATCAGCAATAGCATAATTGTTTGATCCTGGCTTGTTCGTCTCAATTTGTATCCGATGTGACTGGAATAACTGTCTTCACCAAGCGCCATGTTTTCAGTAGCCAAAGATTCACGCTACCGTGATGACAAAGTTGAAGACAGAGGACGGCTGGTAGCTAAGATATCTGGTCCATAACGCTTATTTGGCCCATTTCTGGCCTCATCTGATGAAGCTCGATAGTTGTGCTACTTAAACTACCAAAATACGTGACTTTCAACCATGTTCGAAGGGAGAATGACAGTTTCTGCCAGGATTCTCGATGGATGATTCTCATTTGGTTAACTACTAGGTATACCTACCTGGTGGGCTAGGTTTGGGTTTGACTTTTCGGAGAACTACCAATTAACTAAACTGACAGTTGTGACTTTACCAAAACCATGGTTAACTAGTTGACTAGTTGACTGTTAAGGGCAGCTCTCAGGGGTTTATTTCTACGATTTCGAAGGTATTCTAGTACTAAAGAGGGTGATTTATAGATACCCAAAAATTATCTTATTTACCAGAACAGAGTAATAGGCCTCCGAAAATAAAGTGTGCCTTATATGGGTAGAAATGAGGGTCGTCTAGATTAGAATCCGTAGTTAACTAAAACCCACTAGTTCAGCGTCAATTATTCAGTTCTGGATTTGACATATTTTAAGTAGTTAAAATATCAAGCGGCTTTGAAAGCGATGCGCGATTACGCGATTCCCCGATTCACAAGGGTAGGAATAAACGGATCCATATTTACTTTCACGTGATTAGGTTAAGTGTCGTGTTCGGGCCTAGTTCATTTCCATGCTTCTCTGCAGCCTTCCCAGCCTCATAATTGCCCCACCAAAGACTAACACCACGCATATGAGAGTCTACTGAACATTTGGAGTAGAACACAACCAAACTCAAGAAGTTCTTCCCTCTTAGCGTAAGCTGCCTTTCTGCAGACTTCAAGAGGGTCGCTTTCTATCGCCTCAGGAGAAGGTGACATTCCTGGGAACAAGTTGCGAAGATGGCTCCAACCATTGAAGAGCTTGACGCGACAGTCCGCGCCTTCTACGAAGGTCGAGGAGAACCGGTACGTTTGACCAAGCTTGACGTTCCTCAATCCTCATGTAAGGGAAGCTTGCTGACGCGTTGTGTATATAGCAAAAAGCCGCACAACTCACCCTCAACCAGGTACGACCGTTGCGCCGATACACTCCACCTGATGCACAAGATCGCTGATACTTCATGATAGTTTAAGGAGGACCCTGATGCCTGGCTGCTTGTGGACAAGATCTTGCAGGAAGCTACATATGAGCAAACCAAATGTTCGTACCTGGCGTAGATGGAAGATGGTGGCTAGATGTGCTGACAAATTACAGATCTTGGATTGCAAGTACTAGACCAAGTTATCCTAACACGATGGAAGGTTTTACCAAAGGAGCAGTGTCAAGGTACGTGTCCGTCATCCACTGAAGTCCAATTGCTAACAAGCTACCAGGTATCCGTAACTTTGTCGTTAACTTCATCATCCAGTGCTCGGGTTCCGAAGAATCGTTAAAATCCCAACGTACCCTTTTGAACAAACTCAATCTCGTCCTAGTCTCCATCCTCAAGCAAGAATGGCCTCACAATTGGCCTACCTTCATCAACGAAATCATTTCCTCTTGCCACACCAGCTTGTCCATATGCGAGAACAACATGGCCATCCTACGACTCTTGTCGGAAGAAGTATTTGACTATTCGGCCGATCAAATGACGTCGACCAAAACAAAGAACCTGAAGACAACCATGTGTGCTGAGTTCTCGTCGATCTTCCAACTGTGTAACGAAGTTTTGAACAGCGCCACTCAACCTAGTCTGATCAAGGCGACTCTCGAGACGCTTCTGCGATTTTTCAACTGGATACCTCTTGGCTACATCTTCGAGACTCCCATTATCGATACTCTTCGCACCCGCTTCCTCGAAATGCCCGAGTTCCGAAACATCACCTTGAAGTGCTTGACTGAAATTGGAGGTCTTCAGACTGGTTCACAGAACTCTTACGATGAGAAACTCGTCGCTATGTTCACGGAGGTCTTGACAACTATATCCAAGATCATTCCATTGACCCTTGATCTGAAGACGACGTACGCTTCGAGCAATTCCAAGGACCAAGAGTTCATTCAGAATCTGGCGCTCTTCCTCACGAACTTCAACAGCGTACATTTAAACGTAAGCCCCCTTGGAAGATAATGTGATAAATTCATAGCTTATAAATTGTACGATAGCTCATCGAAAACCTCCCAAATCGAGACTTTCTTACCCATGCGCATTTCTATCTAATCCGCATCTCCCAAATCGACGACCGAGAAATATTCAAGATCTGCCTGGAATACTGGACCAAACTGGTGCAAGAATTATATGAAGAAATGCAATCGCTTCCGATTAGTGATGTAAATCCTCTCCTCAACATGGGTGTCAGCGGACTCAATAACCAAGGAGCTCCCAATCCAAGCCTACTGGCCAATTACCCTCTCCGGAAACACAAGTACAACGAAGTCCTATCGAATCTTAGAGTAGTCATGATTGAGAAGATGGTTCGACCTGAGGAAGTGCTGATTGTTGAGAACGACGAAGGAGAAATTGTTCGTGAATTCGTCAAAGAGAGCGACACGATTCAACTTTACAAAACTACCCGAGAATGCTTGGTTTATCTAACACATTTGGACGTTGTGGACACCGAGAACATCATGACCGACAAGCTTGCTCGTCAAGTCGATGGTTCGGAATGGTCATGGGCCAATTGCAATACCTTGTGCTGGGCCATCGGCTCTATTTCCTTGGCAATGAACGAAGAAACTGAGAAGCGTTTCCTCGTCACTGTCATTAAGGATCTCCTTGGTTTGACTGAAATGAAAAGAGGCAAAGACAACAAAGCTGTTGTTGCCAGTAACATCATGTATATTGTTGGCCAATACCCTCGATTCTTGAAGGCGCATTGGAAATTCCTCAAGACTGTCGTCAACAAACTTTTCGAATTCATGCACGAATCTCATGAGGGTGTCCAAGACATGGCTTGTGACACTTTTATCAAGATTGCTAGGCAGTGCAAGAGACATTTTGTCGCCCTTCAACCTGGGGAGAATGAGCCTTTCATTGAGGAAATTGTTCGTGGTATGCGTAAGATCACTTGCGATTTATCGCCGCAGCAAGTACACACATTCTACGAGGCTTGTGGCTACATGATTGCAGCTCAACCCCAGAAGAATGCCCAAGAGAGGCTCATATCGGAGCTAATGTCCTATCCTAATGCAGCCTGGGACTCTATCATTCTACAAGCCACCGACAACCCACAGATCCTACTCGATGCGGACGCTATCAAGGTTATTGGCAATGTTATGAAGACCAATGTGTCGGCTTGCACTTCTATCGGAAGCTACTTTTACCCACAAATTGGCAGAATCTACCTCGACATGTTGTCAATGTACCGCGCTACAAGCCAAATGATCTCTGAAGCTGTCGTTCGCGAAGGTAAGTACTAGTCTCCTAGACCTACGACCAAACCTAATCCGATACAGGCGAGATCGCAACGAAGATGCCCAATGTTCGCGGGTTGCGAACTATCAAGAAAGAGATATTAAAACTTATCGAAACTTACGTCGAGAAGGCTGATGACCTAGAAATGGTGCGAACGAATATCGTGCCCGCTCTCCTTGATGCAGTCCTCGTCGACTACAATCGCAATGTGCCCAACGCTCGAGACGCCGAAGTGTTGAAAGTTATGTCCACCATCATAACCAAGCTATCTGTACGTTGGACCCCCTATCGCTCAAAATACTCAGTGGTGCATACCCTCTATTTTTTTGTATAGATCATATTAAATTGTCTATGAAGAATGTGGATCATTGAATTCTAACAAAACCTTTAGTCTCTTATGGAGGACCAAGTGCCGACGGTCATGGAAAATGTCTTCGAATGCACTTTGGAAATGATCAACAAGGATTTCGCCGAATTTCCTGAGCATCGTGTCGAGTTCTTCACATTGCTCCGTGCTATCAACCTTCACTGCTTCCCAGGTAAGTTACAATCTAGTCACCCGCACCCAACATTAAGCTAACCTTTAAAGCACTCCTCAAACTTGACAATAGGCAATTCAAGTTTGTTATCGACTCGTGCATGTGGGCTAGCAAGCACGACAATCGTGAAGTCGAGTACGCAGGTCTTAATATGTGCCTCGAGCTAATCTCCAACATTGCCGAAACCGATGCGACTACAGCAAACGCATTCTTCCAGCAGTTCTTCGTAACAATTCTGCAAGATGTATTCTTCGTGCTCACCGATACAGACCACAAAGCTGGCTTCAAATCACAGTCTATGTTGCTATCGCGGATGTTCTTCTTTGTTAATCCTGCGGATGGATCGGTCCCGAAGATTCAAGGCCCGATTTACACTGCAGAGCAAGCATCTGCTGGCACAAGCAACAAGGAATTCCTGGGCACGTTCGTGGCAAACTTGTTGCAAAATGCCTTCCCTAATCTTCAACCGTAAAGTCCCTATTTTCTCTCCCTTTACAACTTAAGTGAGTCCATATTAACACTACTTTAGGGCACAAATCAAGATTTTCGTGGAGGGTCTCTTTTCACTCAACAGCTCGTACGATAAATTCAAGCTAAACCTCCGTGACTTCTTGATTCAGCTTAAGGAATTTTCCGGGGACAATACAGAGTTATATGCCGACGAGAAAGAACAGCAAGACCGAGATGCAAAGGCAGCCGAGCGCGAACGCCTATCAAAGGTTGGTGGTTTGCTGAAGCCTGCCGAACTCGCGGATGACGATGACGAATTGTGACTTAACGAGGAGTTAAGTTACGATCATGGGCGTGCACGAGAACATGCTGCCGAGTCCAAAGGACACTCCCACCCTGTCGGTCCAACGAAAGAGCTTGATGGTTGGGACGTGTACGATCTCTGAAGCCTCCCAGCTTTTCTGCACCACGACATCGCCAGTAGCCTCATTTTTCGACTTTCTAGAAGATTTCCTCCTTTCACGCAATTTTACACGCCAATTCTATGCCACACCCCAGGGGCGTTCATACCCGACAGAATTTGGGCCAGGTGCAGATTTACGTTTGTTTGTCTAAAAACTTTTTTATGTTTAGAGCCAGTTTCCCAGCTGCCCGGCGGAACGATACACCCTGCATCAGCGAACACGATAGGAACTTTAATGCCTCTACTATGGGAGGGCGGGCAGATGGAGGCGGAGAATGATTTGCGAGAGATGTGGAGAATGAGATATGCGAAATGGGCATTGATGTAGCAAGACGACCCTAATGACGCATTGAAAAACGTAGTCTCTTCATACCAAATTTTCTATTATTTGTGACTATAAGTGACCGGAAAAACCACCACTGTTTATGTCACCAAACAAAGCGGTTGTTTCCTTCTTAGCCTCTTGAAAACTGTGTCTCTCCATCCTCTGGTTGTGATATGAAAATACCCGGGCGGTGCCAATTCAGCCTCCTCCATCCATAAATAGTATGCTGCGGCTGCATGAGGGAGTTTCTGCACCAATTGGAACCCTCGTAGATATGATTCGCAGAGGAAACCCATCCAATCTTGTTCATGGAAGTCCATTTCTGGCACTTATGTGCATAAGGGCAACGAGAAGCTTGGAATGCCGATCGATGAGATTGTGGGGGATGATGAAGGGGAAGGGAAGATCTAAGGATATGAGAGAAAGAGCTCGAATATGTGATAATAAGATTTTCTTCTAGCCAGTTCGTGGTGCGGTGAATTTTAACGGTGCAGAGAGAGCTAATAGTCAAGATGATCCCTATTCGGAACTTCTTTTTTTATATTTTACCTATTCGTATATTCTTAGAGCACGAGTTGTATATGTAGATAGCACAAGTTATGATGCCTCCCAGTCAAGTATTAGAATCTCAACGAGGCCAGGAGAGAGGCCTAGAGCGAATATAGTTGCTTGTCTTGTAAAGCTTATGCGTAGTCCCTAAGAGGTCAAGTTCCATAAAATGAGAATGATTCTATTTGTGTGTAGCAGTGGCTACGGTCATCAATGACCATCCACATGGGTATATTTTTACATAACTCCGACAATGCACTAACGCCCCATGAAATCCCGAAGGTGACTATGGAAGTTGGTCCTCACCATCCTCCTTGTCCTTTCTCTCCTTTTCACGCTTGGCAACCTCGCTCTTCTTCTCTTCTGGGTCAATCAGATCATCATCGTCACTCCACTCTGAGTCATTGTCTAGGATCAAGGGCAATGCTATTCTCTTCCAGAGCCGCTTCTCTGTGCGAAGCCGGTGGTTCTCAATCTCCAATTCCGTCAATCTATCGTGATCTGTGATATAGCGTCTCATTTGACGTAAATGCTCGCTCGCCCGACAAGCAGCGGCCTTCATGTCGTTGATCTGATTCCGTAGCTCGAGGTTCTCTCCGCGCTCATCAGCTAGCTGCTTTCGGTAGTTCTTGTGCCATGCAAGAGTATCAGCCTCGTGTTGCTCCTTGAACTGATGTAATTTCTCTGCGATGTTGGCAAGAATCTCTGCTCCATGAATAGCAAGCTTCCAATTCTCTTTCTTGTCGTAGTCGGTCGTGTCTAAAGCCTTGCGCAACTCCGAATTCTCCCGCTCTAAATTTTCAGATTCCTCTTTTCGAGATGTTAGTAAAGCGTGATCCAGTGGAGACTATCATTACTAACCATTCATCTCTTGTGCGACTATAGCAATCAATTCATCATTACTAAGATCCAAGGTCTTCGCCTTCTCGCGTACCTTGCCCATCTTGTCCACAACGTTTGCTGTAAGCTGTTGGTTCATGCGTAGGACGCCAGAAAGCTCTTCAACCATGGACATCACATAATTGAGATCTGACTGGTGGCCAGCAGGAGTAGGATATCCTACAAGTGCTGCGCCAGCAGCCATACCGCCGTTCATGCCATTGGCGTGAGATAGTCCCTGCGATGGTTGTGGTGGTGCTTGGCGTGGGTTTGAGGAACTTCCCTGGGGCGTATCGTTGTAATTCTGGTAGTTCATGGTGTCCTTCCTGCTGCTGGGAACAATCCCTCTGCAAAGTCCTGAGAAGGACGTGCTGGTGTAAAGCTGGCCTCCAAATTGAAGTTGCTTGAATACGGGGGCAGGGATTTCGGGAACTTGGACACAGCGTATTTGTGGATCTCGTGCGCTCGTAGGTATGGGGGCGTGCTGATCATCAGCGGCCGCTAATCCGTCAACAGGAGTCTCGCGACTTGCGGCTAGAGAGGTGTTGGAGGTTGTAGTTCGATCTATTGAGATCGCCCCTCGTGGTATAACGGTTCCTTGGTACGAGCCAGATTCCGTAAGACAATCGTGTGCTCGCTGACGGCGGGCTCTCTCGACCAAGTCGCTCTCGCTCGTAAGGGCAGCTCGCACAGCAGGACTTCCACGGCTCAATATAGCAATTGACTCTTCGCGGCGGTTCTGTCGATTGACGCGCTGTGCTAGGCTCGAAACCGCCTGCTCCTGGGCTGTGATAGGTGTCTCGAGCGGGTTTGGCTGGCAGATGGTTGTGGAACGCGCTCGACCGCGGATTCGAGGCTGGGCAACGGCCGCTGGATTCGGGATCGCAGATGTAGTCGCCAGAGGAGCAGCAAAGGCTGGAAAATTCTCAGAAAATGCGCGAAGACGGGTGTGCGCGATCGGAAGAGGAGGGGGTGAGGAGAGAGGAGGAGCGGCTGGTGGCTGAGCTGCTGGTGCTGGTGAAGGTGAGATAGAAGATGGCTTGGATAGTAAAGGAGCGTAAATGACTGTGACAACGCTGGAATCGCTGTCCGAGTCGCTGTGATTGTTGCATGGTTCCATCGTGAAGTCGGATCGGCGGTTCGGTCGATACTTTTTCCGGAAAGCGGTGATTGGATGTTAGCCGAGAAAGCGCCTGAGTTCAGAATTCACGAAAGGGGGATGTTGAGCTGAGTGGGACTGAGTTTGCTTTTTCTTGTTTGTGGCTTGTGTTGACGCTAGACTAGTGCTGTTGCCTTATCATGGTGCATTTCAGGCTGCATTTCAATTTTCTAGATTCCTACATGTTTTTAATAAAAGACCCCTGGCGATCAAAACCCTTCTATTCGTAGAATATACTCTTCTAATAGCATAAGGTTAAACAAGGTGTTATAATATTAAATGGTAGTATGCACAGAGAATTTTAAAAAAAAAATTTAGTTACTACTTATACTAAAGCTAAATTAGGGCCGTTGTCTTGTCCGGCCCCTGCTTTAGTTCTCTTAATTTACTAAATGTTTTCTATTTTAGTACCCCTAGCTACTAACACTCTTATCACGTCTTTTTGTATTCCTTTATATTCTTCTTATACTATAAGGTTAGTTTAGTGTTTCATTAAGTTATAAGATGTATAGAGAACTTGTTTTTTTACCTTTTAATAGGACTTCTAAACATAACTTAGAAATATATAAGACGGCTAGCCCTTCTAGAATATAGGGGGTATATTCTTTTTTTTATATAATAAAGCTATTATATCTCTACTAATTTATACTACTATCTTAAACACGTGTTATTATTATATATATAGACGTTTATTATATACTTACTAAAATACTTATTATATCTTATTCCCTTAGTTATAGTTTTCTAAATTATAACTATTCTCTATTAGGATATCTATAGTAATCACGTATACTGTAAGGGTTAGGACCCTGGGGTGTGCTCGGGCTAAAAGCTCTCGCTAAGCACTGACTCTCGCTAAGCACTGGCCACGAGTGGAATTCGATTCAGTTCGACGCCACTCTATCCTATTACTTCTTGAAGGTTCTAGTTACCTCTTCTTATGTATATAAGACCCCGTAGGAGCTGCGCTTTTACGAGCTCTCTACGCACTTCTTAATTGAATTTCAGAAACCATTCCTTTTGAGTTATTCGAGGTCTGGCCTCTCACATATACTTAGTATTTAATTAGATTATAGTAAATGCTCTTTTCTTATTCTTCTGTAAAAATTACCTTCTATTTTATTTTAACAAATTATAAAGAAGTATATTTTACTAGTTAATTCTACTTTCTATGTCTACTACTAGTAATATATATATTATTCTCTTACTATTAAACATAAAACACACCTAAATAATAAAATTACTTAATAGGGCTTATAGGCTTTCCTCGAGAATATGGATTAGTATTCAGACTATTTGTTGTTACTATCTATTTATGTTAATCTTTACTCTATATTATTAGTATTAATATATTACCTGTGTTTAGTACATAATTGTCTACATAAAGGTTTGTTGGCTTCTTAAAACTGTTGTACTATCTGTCTTTCTCTTAGTTAGAGACACAAATCACATTTTGATTATTAACTAATAAGACATACACTAAATTTTAAAGACCATCTATTAAAACAAGCTTCGGGGATTTTCTGTTTGTCTATCTCCCTCTGATTATTGTCTTTGTTTAACGAGCACGTTCATTTTACATTATAACTACTGTATTACTAGGGCGGCTATCAACCCCTTACAGAGCGTAGTATTTAGGAATGAAAGAAAGTTTCTAGTCTCTCTTCGTACCCTCTTCACGTCGGTAATCCTCTACGTTGTTTATACTATACTAGTATCTCAGAAATAAGCCTTAAACTACTACGTAGCATTATTAGAACACGAAAAGTATTAAGCACAGTTCCCTAATGTCACATCTGTACCCTACAAGGCACAAAGGATTTATTGTAAGACCGTAATTCTGGCTCTTAGCAGTAGACGAAGCCAGCAATGCTTGTGGTTCCTTCAAAAGTAGCAACATTATAGGACAAAGGAGACAGAGGTTGTTGTAGCGTGTCTAATAAGCATGATTTACCGACTGGATTTTAAACGGGTAGAAGTTTATCTCAGTATAAAAGAATCAAGTTTTCAGAAACCAACTCACCATGAGCACTTTAATAATCCTCATTGCACAAAGTGACTATGCATAAGATGGCTAAATGCTCTCAGGTTGAGGGAATTAGCCGTTTAAGCGATACTGACAGACTCAAAACCATCAGCAAAATGATTATTTGGGTCGACAATGACCTTTTGCATGCAAGAAGATTG
The DNA here is from genome assembly GCA_019669835.1 of Amylocarpus encephaloides. Taxonomy (NCBI): domain Eukaryota; kingdom Fungi; phylum Ascomycota; class Leotiomycetes; order Helotiales; genus Amylocarpus; species Amylocarpus encephaloides. The sequence goes on along the minus strand of MU251467.1, from coordinate 40,827 downwards.
AAATTTAGTGCTCTTTACAGCATCAGTGAACCAAGGCCTGTGACAGGGGGACGAAGACCCAACACCAATACGCGGTGGCCCCTACGAATCTGTAGCCACACTGCTTCCTCTTATCGTCTTTCTCCTTAGATAGAATAGGCTATAGAGTTAAGATTAAGTTATCTAATCCTACGTAATTTCGAGTTTTCATCCATGTTTTCGAATTCCTGTTCGATAGATCAAGCTTTAGCCAGATCCTATGCACGGAAGGATTCACGGATCCATGGCTTGAGCCGTCGATCAGACACTGGAGAAGCATAAGCGAGATGCGAGGATCCATATCTCCCGCCTCCGCAGATCAATGCGAAGATTCTCCACCATTTAGAGCAAGGTCCAAATCAATCTGAAATTCGAGAAATATTACTCGGGATAAGCAAAACCTCTTCCTTAGTAAAATAGTTAGTCCTAAACCACACTAAAATTTTATGGTGTGCATAAAAGGCCGAATTCTCGCCCGCGAAACCTAGATTTCACGACAATTAGGAACTACTCTACCTAATAATCACAATCACGAATTCCCTCTAGCTTTGTAAATTTCCTGGATATTAGGTTATTATATATTGTCTAACCTGGGAAAAAAATTATATGGCTTGTATCGATATATTAAGAGAGTTATAGTTAATTAGGCCGAAAGAAGCCATTTTGATAGGAAGCCATTTTACTTACCCCAAGTATATTGGACGAAGCTCCTACCGCGAGGGGAACCAGGTTTTAAGCATGGTAGCTCCATTACTAATATGACCAATGTTGAAGGAGCTAGTGGGAGTGGCGGAGTTGTATGTAGATGTGGAACAGAGGAGCCGGATTCGGGGGCTAAATCCTTCAGAAGCGAGATAAATGACAGTCCCCCATAAATCTTTTTGGACATGCTTGTTTTTCGAGGGTACATTCCCTGTGCCCTTTGAATTCTTTTCCTTTCCTTTCCGTTACAGTAACACGAGCACGATTTTGTCATGACGACTGCTCGCTTGCCTGAACTAAACAACGCGATTGTGACATCTTGGCTTCCATTGACAACAGCCAGACAGTCACCATACCCAGCGAGCTGCAATTCAGCGTTTCGACTCGAGACGTTATCTGGTAGCGTTACGAACATCATAGCCTACGACCCATGGTTTGGTCAAGCAATTGATACATCAGCACGTGGCTGTCTAGCAGCTGAGCAAACGCAATGGTGGGCTCAGGAGAAAATGCCGACGACAGTGTACAATCTTGGGCCTTTTGCGTGTCCTACGCCATATACCACTGCGACAGTCAGCACGGTCAATGCCCGCACGACACTGGTGGCTTGTTGTCCAAAGTAGGTGCTGCCTTCCTAAAATTTCGTGAATTGCGCTAAAACGAGACCAAAGTAACTATATCTTCCAAGACAATATTCTACCTCCTCTCTCCGGGAGACAATGTCTTTCTACTCTGACGAGTGGTCAAGTAATCGAAGCAAGGACGGGCACAGTTGGGAACAACACCTGGAGTGTGACTAGTGCCACAATTACGGCAACGAATGTTGGTGTTTGGGGGAATCAGATTAATGGTTTTATTTTTGGAGCGGAAGTCTTAGGAGTGGTTGCAGCCTCAACCACCGCTCCGGGCGCAAACGCTACTCCTTTTGCATCGACTAGCATAGCAGGATCTATCTCGGCAATAATGACCACAGGAGCGATCGCGACTCCGTTGCCAAATTCGCTGTTCGGCAAGGACGAAGTACTGAGTACCGGGGCGAAAGTCGGAATTGGCGTGGGAGTCTCGGTATTGATTATCTTAGCTTGTTGTTCCGTTTTCTTTCTGATTCTAAGACGAAGGAAAGCTGGTAAGAGACCAGTGCATGAACTTGCAGTGGAAGCGGCGCCAACTGGGCGAGAATTAAAGCGGAAGAGTTTATTTTTAGAAAGTGCTCAGGAGCTTCCTACACCTATGTCACCTGTAGAGATGTGGGTGGACGAATCGAAGAAGTAATTGTCAACTATTTGGCGTGGACTATTATTGACTAGATATTATTGACTAGATATTATTGACTAGATATTATTGACTAGAAGCCCTGTGTCGGGGTGGGACTGTCTGCCACTGGTCCTCGTCACTGCAAAGTCTCTCTAGTATCTCTGTGAACCCGGTGGCCATGTGATTCGGGTCTTCCTCCAAAGACGCCATCAGCGCCAAGCATCTTCTTAACACTGCACTCCTACCTAAGGCAGCACCAGTTTGGAGGTGCTCTTTCTGCTTCTGAAATAAGCTCAAGCCTGCTGTAAAGACGGTATGAGCAGTTGTCCATGTTGCGGGGACAAAGAAAAGAGTAGACGGATTTGAATGCGATTGGTGAGAAGAGATTGCAGTGTGGCGAGCGATAGTGGTACAGGCACGTATTAGTTTGTCGCAGATATTATGAGTATGGTTGGAAGGATCTTCGTGTGTTGTTCCGGTTTTTGAGAGCAGTAAGAGAGATTCATGGTACTGAAATTGACCCCATGCCTCCAATTGAGTCGAACACACTACTGAGGCCTGGCTTCCCAAATTGCTGTAAGACCGGACCTCTTGGTTCCATTCCTCGAACCAGGTTTGGAGTGATTCTCGATGAGTCTGATCATCACTAATTGATGCGCTTCCGGAATTCTTTGTGGCTGTCACCCCGGAAAGAATTTCGTCGAGAATTTCGAACTTCAAGAACGAGATTTTGTAGGAATATATCGATATTCGGTCCGCTATAGTGTCAGATGTGCTATTAAGTAGATTCTACCATATCTTCAGTTGCCGATCATCGCTAAGAGCAAATGAACATTTTGACTGGAGGCACTCACATCACGAAGAATATCACATATTGACAGCAGGCTCGGACGCCCATAAGCAATAGCAACCTGGCTGGAGTCCAACAACCATTAGCTTCGGCATATTTGTCCGAAAGGAGTAGAGCTACATACCACTCAAGGCAGTATAGAGTTCTATAAAGCATCACTGCCAATTCAGTTTCGCTCTCACCCCCAGAAGAAGGTCGATGGACCATGTCGAAATAGAGTCGAATCGAGAAGCCAAGGTTGCGCCACAAATCTCCAGAGCCAGGGGTAAACAGTAAGTATATACAAATCAGGAGACTTCGCTGTAGTAGAAGAACTTGACTTGTACTTGTCTTTTCATGCATGATCTGGTCTTCTGACATTCCCTGCTGGAAGTATGCATTCGAAGCAGATAATGAATCGTGGTAACTCCATCTCATCAAACGCGACGCGATCCCGAGAATTATGAGAAGGGTCTGCTCCTCGAAGGTACCGCGGATCTCTTGGGGCTTATCATATGCTGTTGATAGTAGCTCGTCGAGTTCGCGCTCCGGCATTGTCGGGTAGAACAAGTTGACAGAGTGGGAAAACTTCTTCACCAGTGCTGATGCAACTTGATACGGCGGTAAATTGCATGATTGTGGTGAAAATTGCTGGTCGGCCAACTCTGGACCGAGCTGTGCTATATCGTCGTCAAGAGCGCATGTTGGGTACATGGCGTCGGGTCTTATAGAAATTGCTAGAACAAGGGCAGCAGCAGAAGAGGAAGCTCCAAAGACAGTCGTATCCAGCTCCAGCACAGGTGAGTCTCTCACAATTCCATTCATCGAAACTTCAATGTTTCTTCTATTAGGGACGAAAATGGTCCTTATAGGGGCTGTATAGAACTTGGCGGGTAAGGTGGCTTGCGGTGGTTCAACTAACACTGTGTCGTCAACTATGCCTCGGCTGGGCTCATTTCTGATCTTCGTATACAATTCATGTATATAGCTTAAGTTACGAATATTAGTTTAATGTACCTAAGGAACAGGAATATTCATCAGGACAAACCTTCCAGATATGTCCTTTGCTAGTATGGTGTCATAATACAAACATGGTTTTCCTGAGTGCATACAGTTGCGACATATTGGGATTTCCCGACTGCATTTAATTCTTCGGTTGCGGCAACTGTTGCAGGCAGGAATTGACCCAATGATACTCTCGAGTTTTTCCAAAGGAAACGAGTCTTCTGAGGCCTCGTTATGTACTGAAGTTGGAACTGGGGGTGTTACAGCGGGGGTTTGTAAGGAAATGCTGTCGAGGTCATTCGAATAGTAAAGGGAATCAAGGTTATCAAAACTAAATCCCATGTTCATGAAACTTTCCCAAGCTTCATCCATTCCAAACGAGAAAAACGGCGTGTGTAGCCACTCTGGGCTGCCCGTAATGTCGGCCGTCTGATTGGTAGAGGCACTACTGCTATGGTGGTTTCTGTTTGTTTGTCTTTCTGTGACGAGATGATCTAGCTCGGCAACTAGGTCCACATCATCAAGCGGAATAGTGGACCCAGGTAGCATTTCAACATTCAGTAGGACCCTTGCCTTAAGGTCGTTGAAGTGGCAGGCAGTATTGATAGCGGCCGGCCATCTCTCCGGTAGTGACGCCTATATCGGTCAGTTAGACTCGAGAAGGCTTGACAGATGGGCAAAAGCAAATATGAACTTACAAACACATTCGTTAACAGTTCTAGAGATTCCACGACCTTCAGATACAAATTGGATGATTGGAATATCTCAGCACGATGTTTGAGGGCAAACAAAAGCACAAGACCAGAATGAAATCCGTTATACACATTGTGGAGCGGGTAGATCAGGTAACCAGTTTGGCCTAGTCGCGAACAGCCGCTCACAACACTTATTGCAGTCTCCACCACCTCTTTCATTGACGTATCCGATGGAATGGGATTTCTTCTGCAGGGTCGATGAAGCATGAGACGCATGGCGCTCACTGCGTTTTCAAACCAATCTGGAATCGTCTTGTGGCTCGAGGAGGCGTGTTGCAGCCAGTTTTGCAATTCCTCGTCAGTCGCCATCACCCAAGCATTATAGTCCAGACTAGATTCTGGTAACTTCTGGCCAAAAAACTGTACTGCATGAATATCACTTTGTAAGCGTCGGAATCGAATAAGGTCCAAAAATTGAGTCTTGTTGCGTCGATAGCGCTTGTCTTCCTTCAAGCCAGTCGAACTGATGCAAATATCTTCATATTCAGTCGGAAGCTTGACGTTGATTTGGTCCTCGGCAATAGCCACTGGACATCCGGAAGTGACAGTAACAGTCCGTTCAAGGATATATGTCTTTGCAAGTCAGTTTCCGGCCCAGCAGGGATCTTGATAGACTCACTGTCCAGAATATCCTCCTCCGCAGATCGGCCATATCGAATTGGATTGGCTCTGCAGTTTCTTGGTGCAGACCAAGTGCGATAGCCATCCTCGTGGCCTCGCCAGTCATATACCACAGATTCGCGGCATGTGGAAGGAGCAAGGCATGCTGGATCAGCAATAGAAAGCACCGCAAGGTGTCGATATTCGAATGTCGAAGAATATGGTAATGTCGCAATGCATCACGATGTAGAGACTCACTCAAGGAAGCAATTTTACGAAAATCGTGCGCCTTTGATGTGAGAGCACTAATAGCTAAGACCATGTCAACTATGAATCTGCTCATATCTGAAGGTGGGCTCTGCCCGTTTTCCCAGTTGATCTTTGGATATACAGAATCAAAGTGCCGGATCAGCTCCCATTCCATGTAGCAGGGGTAGCGAGGAAGAATTCTTTCGATGAAGACATCAAGAAGAAGCTTTGCCACCTCAAATGGGACGAGGAGAGGATCGGGTTCTAGAGGTAGAGGTGGAGAGAAAATGCCCCTAACATAGTATGGCTTCTCTTGATGTACTCCGGTATTGACCTTGAGCGGTGGTGCCTCAGAGCCGTAGAACAACCTATTTCTATGATACATGCCAGGTTGACCACGGAGAAGGGAATAGTTCAGTATCGATGTTACTGCACGTCTTATAGAGTGAATGACAAATGGATAGTCACCCTGCGGGTTTGATGTCCTGAAATGCGTAGATTGAAGAGAAGCCTCCTGGTTGAGCAGAGTTCTAGTAGTTGATGCCCTCGGTGTATTTGGCCGTGCCTGAATTAGCTGACCAAGAACCTGCTCTAGATACTGCACAACACTAATATCTTCTTAGCTAAGCTCACTCCGAGTGGATAATAAACAGATTCAGACCTTCTTGGAACTTCGATGTCTTTTTGACGGTTGATAGCGATGCACGGTTGCCGTGCTTGCAGACAACTAGAACACGAGGGAGTTCGCTTGTCACACTTCAAAGCCGCTTAGTTGAGCTATCGCGGGGGAGAATGGAGAGCACGCAGAATCATTTTAAGACGTGTACTAATTGACTTACTTTCTTCTTCCTTTGGTAGCATCTTGCACACGCCAGAGACGTCCGGTGCCGCTCATGGGCAGGCATCACTTGCGCGGTTCCTCACATTGCCACTTTGCGCTTACTGGCTAGATTGAGTGACCCTCACAATTTCTGTTCGACGAGATTAAATAATTTGATTACCCAAGTGAATGCTCAGGCGGAGGTTGTATATCTTAATATGTTGGTGAATCGTAAATTAAGTATGAGGTTGTGTTTTTGAGCCCACTAGTCCGCCCCCACTCTGTGGACAACGTATCGCCTCAGGCACCAATGACCGTAGGACTCTCTTTTGAATTTATAGTCTACAGTGAGGATTTCGAGACTAGAATGTGGATGTACCCTTGAAGACCTATTGCACTAAATGATTAAATGGTTGCCTTGTCGTCCTATCGCTTGAAGGTGCGCAAAGAATTCAAGCGAGATCATAGGAGGTTTCGGTAATTTAGGGATAATAATCAAAGAATGAAAGAATGGGTTATCGAAATGTCAAATTAAACGATCATGAGGTCAAAGTGACCAATGAGACTTTCCAACAAAGTTCAGGGGTAATTCCTGTTCAGAATCTACTCGCGAACTTGACACGATTATATTGGTTTGAGTGCTAATCAAGGAGCAGGAGTTTTGCACTCGACCGTCCATTCTTACCAACTATGAGTACAACAACCATTGTCTTATCGATTTCTGCTTTCTCTGTACCGATATCAGCATCCATATCAATGCAAGTTTCCACCTCCCATTTCGATCCATTGACGCATACGGCCACGGGTTTACCATCAACAGTTACGGTAAGGGTTTCTAACCCATCACAATCCGCCACCTCGAATGTGCCACCCAGCCGAAGATGAGAATGGGCGTCATCGACGGTCAGCGCTTGATGGTCAACTATGACTATTGGTGGATTAGCTCCTCGCACTAGTCTTGCTTCAGACTGGATCAAGTCGCTCTTCAATTCGGGTGTTCCACACGGTGCTTTCCTGTTTCCACTGCCTTCTTCGTAAGCAAATGCATACTCTAGTAATTTTACATCTTCATATCCTTTCCCTGTGAACGTTAACCCGACTGGCATGTCTGTGTCTTTCATGATGCCCATGGGGACTGTCACCGTAGGGATTCCTAGATGCCGAATCACCCGGTTGCCATTCGAATACATGACTCCATTCGCCCACGCTATATCTGCCGATTCTACATTGGTATCTGCATCTGCACGTCCCACGTCCGAGTTGGCAGGAAAGACCATGCAATCAAGATCTTCGGCCTTGAGCCAGGCTTCATAGGACCACCTTCGGGCTTCGAGTGATTTGAGTGCAGCTTCCATGCCCGGAAGCAAAGCCATAGGTGTTCGACCTTCAGAAACAAGAGCAACTAGCGTTGAGTATGGTATTGGAGCACCCAGTTTCGTGTATTGATCTGGCAGTGCACCTGGAGGATGAGGAAATATTTGAGCAGGATCAACTTTGGATAGCGAGGGACAGGAAGGATCGCCGTTGTCAAGTAAGAAGTCGTCCCAAGCGTACGCAACAAGTTCTCGTCGTTCCATCAAATTCCACTCCTTCGTGATGCCATCACTCGTGGGTCTTTCGACGGCGTCCGCGTCCTTTCCAACTTTCGTATTGTAAACGTTGCCTACGCTTACAGTATCAAACTCTGAGATTAGAGGGAATTCAGTTTCGATCACCGTTGCTCCGGCCGTCTCCAGGTCCCTCCTCGCTTGATCCCACAGGTCGAGAATCGATTCACGGGTTTTTATTGGCGTTTTTAAACCCCCTGACTTTCCAATGTAGATCTTAGGAACGCCGATTCGTTTGCCTTGTAATGACATCGAGTTCGTCAAAGAAGTAAAGGAAGTTGGTCTTATATTGACATCGGATGGTTTGGGGAGCGATACAAAAGGCTGATTTCGCCAGAAGTCTCCGGTCGTGCATTCATCCTCAACAATAATGACGTCCAAGAGTTGAAGCAGGTCTCGAATTGTACGGGTATGCGGTACAACCACGTCACATGTAGGATAGAGTGGCCAATTGCCTCGTATTGAGATCAATCCTCGAGAAGGGGTATAGGCCACCAGCCCACTGTTCGAGGCTGGGCTTCTTCCTGACGAAACAGTCTCTTCAGCCATTCCAAACGCGGCAAAGCTAGCGGCAGTAGATGTTGCAGAACCATTGGAAGACCCCGAGGCAAATGCTGCAGCGAGATAGTTCTTATTGTATGGACTTTCAGCACGCCCATAAATTCCACGTTGCATCCCTCCCGCTGCCATAGGTGGCATGTTCGTCTTTCCAATCAGAACAGCGCCAGCATCTCGGAGCCTTTTTACTGTGAAGGCGTCTTCATTGGCGACTAGCTGTTGAAAAGCAGGGGATCCGGATGCCACAGTCATACCCTTGACCTTATAACTATCTTTCACCGTAAAGGGGACACCCTCTAGTGGTCGGATGGGAAGCCCCTTAGCTCTTCTTTGGTCTGATGCGGTAGCATCTTCAAAAATCGAGGGATTGAGAATTGGTATAGAATTGAGCTTGGATTTTCGATCGTAGACCGCGATACGTTGTAAATAGCGCGACACGAGTTCGACACTGGTGATCCGTCCCTGGTCGAGTGCTCTGGAGATGTCGCTGATTGATGCTTCCACGATGCTGAGAGTATTACAGGACCCTAATGATTGATCAAGGATCTGAACTGAATTAAGACAATATCCCACAAGGCGAAGGGTGCAAACTACTTACCTGTATAGAACCCATTGTGTTTTCAAGTCTGCAACAAGCCTGACTGTGGAGGTCCAAGTTCCGGACCACTTGAGATTCGTATTGACGGGCAAGATAACAAGATGGTCAGGATACTATTAACTGGCTACTACAAACGAGTTCTTGTTCCTGAGTTGTCCAAAAGCCAGTTCCTTTCGGCTGGAATAGGGCGCCGAAACGTATATGTACCTCATAGCCCAAGAAAACTCCACATCAATTTGGTGTATCCACCTCGGGCCTAAGGGGGGAGAGGCATGATATGGTTAGCCTACAACTTGGACTGTCATAAAAGTTATTACCAATGTCTGGGGTTGTAGCGCACATCCGACTTCGGATCATGCTAGCTTCGCGGATTTCCGATAGGAGAGGACCCTTGATATCTACCGCCCAATTTTGGTTTCTACCAAGAACGGCTAAGTGGGCCAGATTGCCGATGCAGTATTGAGACTCGCTAGTCATGTATAAAAATGAGACATTCGCTTTGATCATATGAAGGGCAAATCTAGGATATCCTCGAGTATCTCCTCAAAAATCCGACATGCCACCACAAGTATTGAAACGAATCAGCGTCCGGTGGTTCCCTGATCCAGCGTATGAGGATACTGATACCATTGCACTTAATGTCGGTGGCTATTTTTTGGATTTACGTGTTGAGAATTCAGATGCATCACTTCAGTGGTGCCGAGCTGGCGAGAGAAAAGTGGTGAATGAGAAGCCATGTGAGTGATCCCATAGCTTCAGTGGAAGGCTCTGTTAACAGAGGTGTAGTCAGCTACCAATGGACACGTATCATCGACTCTTCGGGTGTCCTCGATCCTGACAAGGCTACATGGGATTGGGAGGAATTAGGAAATGGCGACGCGCTTGAAGCTGGCATTGCACATTGCCCATCAAGAGATGGTGCCTTAACCCCTTACGAGGAAGTTTGGCGGGATGTCACTCATCCAGGGCCGACATCTTACTCCTGGATTCTTCAAAGTGTTGATGGAACGACTTTCTTGGGCTCTGTTGGCGGAACATTTCTCGGGATGAAGAGTTATCAAGATGGAGGCTTCGCTGTGAGGCGAAATGAGTGGGATCCGGACAAGAGAGCCTGGGATACCAGATTCGATGGTGGCAAAGTGGCGGCAATCCCAAAAGTTGACGATGTAGCAGAATCCATTCTGACAGCGATGGAGAACAGGAGGGTTGATACAAGCATTACAATCGCTGATGTTGAGTATGTTGTGAGGTCTTTCGAAAAGACTTCTGATAGCCCCTCTTGAGGCGCTTGGAAAAAGTCTATACAACGTATGAGTTTATCTGTAGACACCCTTGAATAAACGAAACCCCACTTACAATCACCGCCTCTTGTCGGATGTTCATAGTGACAGACTCCGACTGGGTGAACGCAAGGACGGCATAAGTCTTGGGCTCTTGGGCTTTGGTTATGTTGTAGTGGAAGAGATACGTAGTGAGGGCAAGGGAAGAAGATTCCGAACTGTACTCGAAATATCCTTACTCGAGTAACCGAGACGGAATTGGTCTTGTCGGAAATATGCGCCTTGGCAAGCTTCAACGCCACGACTCACCACGAGAACGGCGTCGGGATTCTGCTAGTCCACTGATCGGAATTTCGCTAGCGTACCGTGTCAATGGTCGGTCGATCAGGGGCTTCACCTTGCTTGTTTATCATTACCTACAAATAACAATACCCCGGCTCCCCACAGTCGCAGTGTTATTTGGCAGTGCTAGTAACATGCCGAGATAGCGATGATCCTGTATCCCTGATCTGGAATGCGGGGGACCCTCCCAGGAAGAACTATCCCGAAGGATAAGGAGACCTAGACTTGACGTGCCATGCCACTATGGCTTGGACCTGAGCTGATAAGATACAAGAAGCTTCTTTATATAGAAGGCAGCTTGACAATGGACTTCAAGTTCCCAAATCATCTACCATTCTTTCCCACTTTCTATCAAGCAGTACGAGTAGAGCAAGCCTCGGACCAACCCGTACATAGCAAAATATGTCGAACCATGATTCGGTTGCCACCGACAAGATTGAACAGGCAGGACTGGAACGCAATGCTACTCCCGAAGAAATTTGGAAAACGGAAGTCATGGAAGATGACGGAGAAGTCTTCAAAAGTAACACTGGCCACGCTGAGTACCGTGCTCTCGGATGGTAGGTGTTTTGCCATATTATAAAATGTTCAACTAGACTAATGTCGATGTGCCGTAGGATCAAAGCCGCAATCATCCTCATGAAGTTGTGCTTCGCAACTGGAGTGTTAGCAATCCCGTCCGCTCTCCATGTAGTCGGCTATGGGCCTGGAGTCATTCTCCTGGTGTGTTGGGGTGCCTTGACAACTTGTAAGTGTCTGGCAGTTTAAGATGAAGCTGTGGTACTCATATTGCTTCCAAGACTATGCCTACATCATGTACCTCTTCCGGATGAAATACCGAGGGGTTCACAACATCGCCGATGCCGCTGCAGTAATGGGTGGTCCAGTTGCACGAGAGGTTGCTGGTGGCTTGTTTCTATTGACCTGGATGTAAGTTGGGACCTCTTCGAACAGCATTCAGCCACAGTTCTGATCAGTATATTGTAGTCTGGCTACCGGATCAGGCTTCATTGGCTTAGCACAAGGACTCAAGATCCTAGCCAACGGTAAAGGTTGCTCAATCGTTTGGACAGTCGTTGCGGCTGTTTGCACTGCCTTGGCTGCTAGTATCCAAACTCTCGGTAGATTGGCTATTTTGACTTGGATTGGATTTGCTTCTATCTTCACTGCCGTTTTCATTGTCGTGTAAGTGCTTTCTTCTTATCCTACAGCGTGCGTGCAAGATACTGATTCTATAGTGTGGGCGTTACACAAGTCGACAGACCAGCTGCCGCCCCTCAGACTGGCCCGTTCGATCTAGGTGTTACCTCCGTCGGATATCCAGGTTTCGTCGCGGGACTTACTGCCGCCATAAACCTCTTCGGTATGTTTCCAGTTATCTCTAACTTGCTCATGAAATTTGGAACTCACATCCTCGATTTGCAGCGGGGTATGGCTCTACTCCCACCTTCATGCCAGTCATTGCCGAGATGAAGAAACCAAAGGCTTTTCCCAAAACACTGTTGACCTCACAAGGAGCCCTATCAGCTTGTTACATTGCATTTGGCCTGACCGTATACATGTAAGCATGTCTATCTTCGAAATTATATAATAATAGTAGCGAGTAGTTGCTAACAGCTCCAAGATACTGCGGTCAGTATGTCGCTAGTCCATCTTTAGCAAGCGCTGGAGGTACCTTGGAGAAGATCGCCTATGGCGTCTCAATCCCGGGTTTCATCATGACATCTACATTGTGGGTTCACTTGGCTGCTAAATTTGTAAGTGCCTCTTCGTCATGTCGGAGGAAAGGCGACTAAACAGCTACAGCTCTTCGTCAAACTCCTCCGCGACTCTGAGCATCTACAAAGCAATAGCATCATCCACTGGGTGACCTGGTTGTAAGTGTCAATTTGTCCTTTTGATCATCGAGGAAGTGTTTCGTCAACTAATCATTCAATTTTCAGGGGGTCAACAATCGGAATCACTATCTTGTCATTCCTTATTGCACAAGCAATACCTTTCTTCAGCTACCTCATCGGTCTAATCGGATCTCTTTGCTGCGCTCCAACATGTGTGAGTTCTTCGCATCCCACACCCCACAGCTTTCTGCATCCTGCTGATCTGTGCTACATAGCTCATCATTCCTGCTTTGATGGGTCTCTACATGGATCGAGGAAATCATCGATCCAGCAAGATCAAGATGGCAATTTGCGCCCTCCATTTCTTCACTATAGCTCTCGGCTCATTCATTACTGTCGCTGGTACCTATACTACGGTCCAGAGCATCATCAATGCTTACAATTCTGGTTCTGTTGGGAGGGCTTTTACCTGCTGATTAATTGTATGAGAACACAGAAGATGGTCAATGCGAGTTGTTGGTTAGTTAGACTACCAACCAAATTATCTAGAGGTGGTATAATTCCACATTCATACATGCATAAAATCCATCAAAGGCATCAAAAACACTTATAACACCCCCAAAAACCATTCTATATTCAAGACTCGAACAATTCCGTTCTCTTATCCCAAAACATACATTGATCCCTCGCCCAACCATCGTCTACAATCTTCACGGCAGCACCCTGCTCCGCCCCTCCAGTCATCTCATCATTGCCCTGCCCAAACACCGCAATCTCCCCATACTGAGTCTGATCCCCTGTCTCACTTCCCATCACAAACTTCGGCCATGTTAGCCGCTCCTCCCAGCGTCCTGGCTCGGTGTTTGGGTCACCAGTAGTGATGAAGGACGTCCAATATGCGTGCATCTTGCCCGTGATCTCTCTCAAAGACGGTGAGCGCTCCCATATATCAATATTGTAGGTAGCGAAATTATCATGAGCAGCATGAAGTGTTCCTTCCCTAGCGACTTTAGCGGCGAACTGATAGAGCCAGACAGAGGACTTCTGGGAAGAGAAATTTGTAGTCTGGCGCACGGGATTGATATATGCGAAGTGTCCATAGGCTTGCTCTGTGCGGAAGAACTGAGCACCTAGGCCAGGACGAGTTTCCACGTAAGGGGAGTCAGGGTCACTTATTGGATCAGGATACATATCGGCCAGAGCGCGGATGTCGTCGGATGAGAAGTTTGGGATGAGATTTGAGAAGAAGGTAGTGAATTCATTGGAAGTAGCAATGCCAGGGTTGATGAAGTTTGCGCCTTCATTAGTGTTGAAGCCGGTCATGATGGGAATTGGATGCCAGTTCCCTGCTCGCCACGCTTTGATTGGGGCTATTGGGATGAAGCCTCCTTCTCCATCGATCACGGGTTGCCACGGCCATCGAACCTGAGGATCGTACTTATGATACACTGCCAAGGATGCCTTCCCGATCTCGTCCACAGGCAATCCGCGTAGAACGTCAAATAACTCATCCGGGGGAGTGTCTAGTAGATCGAGGTGGGACAGAAATTCACTGAATTGCGTCTCATGTATTGTAGCGTCGTATGGAAGAACGAGTCTTGCGGTAGCGGCCCCAGACTCTATGATAGCTTTGTGAAAGAGAGGGGATTGTCTGGGGTTGTTGAAAATATGGTGACCAACCTAAAACAATGTAAGCCTTTGACTATGCTAGGCATGATTGGAAGAGTCCAATCTATCAGCAACGAATATTAAATGATCATCGTCCATCGAGGGGTATGAAATCAGAAAGGTCCTTACAGAATGAGCACCAGCACTGCTCCCCATGATTGTCACATCATCGGGATTCCCATCAAAATCATGGATATTCTCTTTAACCCATTGTAGAAGTGTACTCTGGTCTTTCAATCCCAGATTCAAGGCTCCTTCTTCTGCCGCCAGTTTCCCTGATAGAAAGCCCAGAGCGCCCAGGCGATAATTGAAGCTTATCCCAATCATGGGTCTCGAAGACCATGCCACCAACGAAGATATAACCCTCATGTGCCCAAACCCACCATTAAAAGCACCGCCGTGGATGTAAACCAAAACAGGCAGCTTTTCCCCCTCTGGTCTCTTGCTCGGGCGGAAGATATTGAGGTTCAAGCAATCCTCTCCATCTCCACCCGAAGCCATGGCCAGACATGTCGACCCATATTTCCTCGCATCGAATTCTTTCTTCCCCTCCCCAACTGGCACCGCAGGCCTGAATCTATTGTTCCCGCCAGTGCTCATGGCATACGGTACGCCGAGAAATCGATCGAGCGCCTGCGGAAACTTCAAGGTCGGGTCCACCGTCTTACTCCCAATTATGGTTCCTTGACGGATCGTGACGCGGGGTCGACTGGAGAAGGGCATGGCTAGTAGGATCGTCTGTTCTGATGTCCTGAAGAAGAAGAACCATGAGGTTGCGACCGCGATTAGGACGATGAGGACGAGGAGTTCGACCCGGCGCTGCGCGGCACGGAGTAAAGGCATCTTGCCTTTGGGCGTTTATCCGAGGTAGCAAAAGGCGCGTTCTGGACTGAAGAGCCTAATTATATTGCTATCGCCGGACAGACATCGTCGATGAATCTTGACTTCATCCGTTTCGATCTTGCCATCTGATTCATCGTCAGACTGCGAGGGAGAGAGGAAAGAGCGATTCGCGCTAGAAGGATGAATTGTGGGAGATGAGGCTGCAGGAACGAGTCTCGCATCTGAGTCAGCTGTACGATCCTGTTGTAACGCAAGTAGGGCTGTAGGAGTAAACTTTAAATAATACTAATCTAGGGTACCCTTCATAGTCCATTGTCAGAGGGATGTTTCATGGCCGGGCATGTTTTTCTGCAGGGATAGAAATAAAAGCGGGTAGACCACGAGTTCTCACAGTGCAAGGATATAGTAAAGAATCTGGCGCTTATCATTTCTGTTTGTTGACTACCTATTTAAAAGGGGTTTCTTAGCCCCCTCTTCTCTCATACCCTCCTGTAAGTGTTGCGTCCCACTAAACTCAGGTTTATTCAATAAAGACAACTTTTGACAAGAGGACTCATTGTCGATGTCGGTAACTCAAGCACAGGAGCCACGAACACTGGACCTCCCAATCACCTCCAAAAGAATCTCAAGGCGAATAACACCAAACGCATGAGCTGAAGCCAACCACCCTAACAAAAGAAATGTTCCCTAGACGGCCAAGCAACCATGCTGTACAAGAAAAGATACCATGCCATACATTAACGAAAGTGTCAATTTTGATGGTTCAACCTTTGAGACCCATCTGCCCCCCCGGTCCATAGCCAGCACTCATGCCTTTATCGCCTTCAGCTAGTTTTCGAAGGCGTTGCTTCTCGGCCCATTCTCTGCTGGCTTGACGACCTCGCTCGGCAGCTTGCTCTCTAGCACGCTTCGCAGCAGCTTCACGTTCTTGCTTCTCCCTCTCCATTTCTTCAGCCAATCTATTATCTCGGCCGTAAATTTCCCTAGCTCTTTGGCGCTGAAGTTGAACTACCTTGTCGGAAACGGTTCTCGGCATAGTAAGGCCGCTCATTGATGGACCGCTAGTTGTAGATGGCTTTCGAGCAAGCTTCGATACAGGACCTCGAGAAGCCGAAGAATTTGAAAGAATCGGTTGTGGTAGGGATGCACGATGATTTTTGGCGTGCTCGGAGACAAAAATTTCGTTGCTATTCAAATTTTCGATTCCAACCCTACTCTGTCGAGCACGACTAGCAACGGTTTCACGGGGTACAAAGTCTGGCGCAATGCTCTTTCGGATTGGCTTGGCCTTGAATTCGCGACGCTTGCGTTCCTCTTCTTCTTGTGACTTGACACGAGCCTCATGAGCCTCTCTCTTTCGACGAGACAATGCTTCTCCTGGGAGCTCAAAGTTTGACTTGGTTGGCTGCTTTGTAGATTTCACACTAGTCTGTCTAGTCACGGTCCGTGGAGCACTGGTGGCATCGTTACTCGAGCCTCGTATAGCAAGGCGAGCTTCTCGCTGTTCCTTTAATTTCCGAGCTACAGCTTCACCTGGAAGTTCGAAATTTGGTCGAGTGGGAACTTTTGTGGATTTGGTGGTTTCCTTCGGAGGGAGGAGACTCAGTGGGCGTTTTGCAGTGGTCTTAGGAGCTAGGTGGACCTTTTTCGCTTCCTCGGCTTGGTTCTTGTCCTGAATGGTAGGCGGTCTGAACGACATAGAGGTCGACTTTCTGAGGCTCGGGGACGGTTTCTGAGTTGTTGATTTGACTCGCACTGTAGCATAGCTAGCTCTTGGACCTTGCTGTTTGGTCGAGTTTACGTTTCGACTGGCTTGGGCAGATGCAGGATGCCTTTTCTCGACAGTCTCAACACCATCTGTAGCTCTCTCTGAGGAGGCACCTCGTTGGGCCTTCTTGGGTGAAACAATTGGTTGGGCAAGAGCTGCTTGAGCAAGAGCATCCATAGCTTCTTCCAATTGGTCCAGAGCTTCAACTGAATCCTCAATTCGTGAAAGGACCTTGGCAGGTGACCTGCTTATAGCTTGGCTAATGAAAGAGCCGTTATTACTACCATCCACGAGAACATTCGAGACTTCTTCGGTGTAAATTGGCCCAGCTTCTTCTGTGGCCTGGTTGACTTCTTCTGGGTTATTGATTACAAGTTCTGGGGCCTCGACAACAGTTTCGATGCTAACATGAACAGCCTCGTCGGTAGTTTCGTCAAGCTGACAGTCAGTATCGTTGGAACACTCCTCAAGAGCCTGATCACCCAATGTCAACAATGTGTTAACATCATTCATAGACTTCTGCAAAGCTTCCTCCGCTAATGATAAATACTGGTTAGTCATATCCACATAATTTTCCTGGAAACCGAGATTGTCAAATGGACGAGCGAGCGAAGGTCCAGCGGGCCGACCAGCGAAAAGAGTTGTAATGAAATCATAGTCCCTCTGTCCATGACCATATGAAGAAGATGTATTGACACCGCCTGTCCAATCCGAAGAATAATACTGACCTGCTTGTTGCTTTGCTAATTTGGCACGAGTTGTTCGACTGGTTGCTTGTGTCGTTTGCACCTGCTGCTCAAGGTTGACTTGGGCATTAGGCATTGGTTCAGGGGCCTTCAATGTATCCAGAAGAGCAGCCAAACCATCGTCCTGGGTTGGGAATGGAAGTTCGACCTCAGGAATGTCATTGTACATTGGTGTGTTTTCGCCGTCGACTAAGCCATTTCCGTCACCAGCACCCTCTTCCTGCTCAACTCCCTGCTGGCCTTTCTTGTTGTTCTTATACTTTCTGCCTCTTTTCCCAGTACCGATTGCGTTGCGATACGCAGCCTTCAATTGTTTCAGTTGCGACGGAACGGTGGAAGCTTCCGTCGTCATACTGTTGGTACCGGCCTCGTTGACGATAGTGGAAAGAGGCTCGTGCCTTGACGGAGTGTCTGGGAGTGGTGGTTCGGCGGCAAGAGCAGTGATGTCTTCGGCAATGTCGACTTTTTGTGACCGAGTCACTCGAGCCATGATGATTGTGGCAGAGAGAGGGTATATCGAGGTTCTGCGGCGATCTCGTCTCGGAGATTTGGGTGCAGATGCAGAATTAGGGCACAGTAAAGCCAATTGAACGCTTTCCCAGGAAAGTGTATCGATGCTAGGAGGGGTTTCGTGACGCGATTGTACAATGTCAGTGCACTGTCACTTATCGATTGTTGGAGGGGGATGGATGCGATGGATGGATGTGATGGATGGCTGTGACGGATGGGTGCGATGGATGGGATGTCCATGGAAAACCGATTGATATGCACCGGCACCTTCTTATGATGCAGCGTTGTTGTACGGGGAAGGAACTAAGATAATTCGGTTAAGTTACCACGGCAACTAGAAGTTGAGAGCGCGTCGCGCGTTGATAGGCTAGCGCATGTAAGTAAGCAGGGGTCTGACTGAATTGACCCATATTCTATTGAGATCAGGACGTACTGTACGGAGTACAGTAGATGTGTAGTACTCCATACTGGTGTACTTGTGTACTTGACTTGTGTGCTTGTGTGGGCAACGAAATAGGTTCGCGGTACCGAGTTATCCTTAAGATAATCATCTTATACTCCGTATACGACCTGACCATTGCATGTTTGTATTCCGTACATAAGTCATGCTCAGGCCTGTGTCCATTTTCGCCAAAACTTAGCTTCCTCTTCCCTATAGAGTCAGCTTTGACTTCTCAACATCAAAGTCCCTCTACTGCTGCCCCTCTAAATAGTAGAATCTTGTTCTCTGCCTTCTATCTATGTCCGTCCAACGCCTACGCTGATGCCCGAAGCCCTTCAAGATGTCCCCATCATTAGTCGTTAATTCGTTCCGTCCTCAGCTTGCACGTCGCATCACCCTTCCGCACTGCCTTCACCTGGACTCGATTGTTGGAGCATCGGCGCATGTTCGGTTGGTATCCTCACTAGCGTCTGCGGTAGTTCCAGGTCTGCCCCGTACTTCTTCAGGATTTCGTCGTTCTCGCCTGCTTCGGTGTCTTTCGGCTTTGGTATTTTTACTTCATCACAATTAGCATTCGCTCTGTGTCTCAGAGCTATACTTACTTGAAGCCATACTGATCGCCCGCAGCACACTGTGCCAGTTGCCCAGGACAGTCGCCACAGCTAAGCATAATTAGACGATCTCTCCTCGCAAGGCCAACGACGCCTACCTTCAGTGCCATCAGATAGCGTTGCTAGCTTGTCCCCCAGCATTTGCATTTGCCCTGCCAAACCAGCGCTTAGATCCCTCAGCTCCTTCAAATTCTCGAGTTCTGCCTTCTTTTCCGCTATTCTTGCTAGAAGTATTGGTGATTGACTTGCAGATGTCGACAAGTTACCTGCTGCTGAGGATTGTCGTAAATGAGAAGGGAGCGGGCGAGACATGTTTCGATCATAGGACAGAAAAATGGCAGTGTGTGCGTTGTGTCTGAATTTAGTATGTCAATGAACCCATACGGTTTACAGGTGTACAAAAGGCTGTTCTGTCGAATCTTGAATGCGGGCTCGCGCAGTTGGTCGCATTCTTGGCACGAAGGGAAAACTTCGGCAAAGCAAGGATTCTGGCACGCTAACTCCTTCTGGCCAAAAGTAAACAATTATCTCCCAAATAACTTTCTCCAGCCACTTTTCAACAACACCACTTTCGCTCTGCTCAATCTTGGACTAAAATTGTACCAACTTTTGGCATTGTCAATAAGAATACATACCATAACTTCAGAACCTGCCGTATGTTATATCAATATGGCTCGTCTGAACGAGGTTCCACCTGCGAACGAAAGTCTAGATGATTGTATGCTACAAATATTCAACTTCTTCATTATGTTACTGACTCCCTTATCTTGCAGTAAAACGAAAATTCCTCCGGCAGAATCGTGACATTACTCGAACGAATACTTCTCAGTCATTGCGCATCCGGAGTCTTGAAAACGAAGTATCCGAATTGTTGACCGAGAATCTTGGCCTAAGAAAACATATCGTCCACCTCGAATGCGAATTGGGAAAAGAAAGAGAAGGAAACAGTAGGGAGCATGACAGTCACATAAAAGCCCAACTTGAAGCCAAGCTATCCGAAATCAATGCTCTCTTCAGTGGGTTTTGCCAAACACCAAGATCGAAAAGAAAAGACGAGAAGCCCAGCGAGAACAAAAGCACAGGCCCTTGCAAAAGTCCAAAACAAAAAGAGAAAATCAGGCCGTCCTTAGAGGAGGCTATTGCCAACCAAGAAGGGAGATTACCGCCCATTCGTGAGGATAAACAGTATCCACGAAAGACATTAGAGTACGTTTCCTGATACCCTTATACCTTTAATCTATGCCCTGTTTATGATGAGCAACATTGGTCCGTGTTACTGAGCGGCCTCAAGAACCGTCAAATGACGATCACCATTGCATTCAAGTGCGCCTCTGAATATTTTCTAGCGTTTTCAATTAGCAGAAACAAGACGAATACAAATTCGATGGTAACTTGCTGACTATTACAGGCAACAAGAATTGTTGAAACTCATATCCGAGGCAACCATTTCAACCGAGTCGCCAGAGATCGAACCCCCGCCAGTGTCACAATTTGTCGACGAGGACCCTGTAAAGATTGACCTACCCAAGAGGCACGCAAAGGAGGCAACAGGGGAGAACGATATTGAGAATGCACTATCAATGAACTTGGAACATAGGAGGAAGCGTAGAGAAAGCTCTGGTGGCATAATTCCTAGCAACGATATAAGCGTTCAATCATCGAAGCTATCTGGAGAACTCAAGCCGTCACTAAAGTCAGGTGCGAAAAGGAAGCTAAGTGCAAGGGACGAAGAAGAGGAGGACACAAGTGGTCGACGCAAAGAGAACATCCCAATTAATTCTACTGCATCTCGTGCTGTCGGGGAAGATAAATCCAAACCCATTGTTACAATTCTTCCTGAACGACCTATTAAGACGGCAAGGGAAATTGCCGCCGTAAAGGGTTCTTCGCGAGACAGACGACCCAGAGCTTCGACTGAAACCACCAGGAAAGTTTTGGCACCCAAGGATATCAATAATTCCCCCAAAAAAACCACAAGACCGCTTCTCAAGGACGAAGTCAAAAATGAGAAGAGCGAGGTACCTAAGCTCAAGCCATTGAGAGACCAGCCGATCGAGCATAGTCGGGAACCTGCTCGACTCTTACTAGGGATGAAACCAGCTGTGGTCGCGGCTGAGCTTCACCCGAAAACACCAGTGGCATTTGACGACATATCGGCTCCTTCAACACAACCTTCGACGGCACGTGTAGTCAACAGTCGGGATACTCCCCCTCCAGCAGATTTGGGTCCAGGCGCAGAATGCGCAAGACCTAGTCGAAGAGCCCGGGGTGCTGTCAGTTATGCCGAACCAAGTCTAAGGAATAAGATGCGTCGGCCAACCAAGGAGCTAGTAGATGCTGTAGCGACTGGTAGCAAGTCCGGGCAGAGATTGTCTATAAAGGCGGAAGGCATGGATGCCTCCTCGACTAGGATCAAAGCAGAACCAGGAGACGAAGACGCTTGGAAATGTCTACCGCTTGCCCCTACAGCTCATCTAGACGACAGTCCGCTCAGAAACAAATCGGAATCGGAACAATTACCAAATAGCATTACCACCCACAGAAAACGACGAGAATCTATCCTTCATCAGATCCAGCTCGATCTATCTAAGCCTGGAGCCGAATCTGCTATTTCCGCAGTAATAGCGGAGCATCGAAAGGCAAAGGCGGCAAGAGAGAAGGCTCTTGGAAAGGAAGTTGTTCTCCCGACGAAAGCAATGGAGAACCTTGAATTTTACGAGTTCAAGGAATCTTCTCCAAATAAAGTTCCGGCAGGAAAGATTGTCGAGGATTCGAAGCCAGCAGCAAGGTCTAAAAGACGAACCTCCACAGTCAATGGAGAAGTGGCAACGACTGATAATGCCGATTTCTCCGACTTCGAGGCCACGCGGAAAATGCCCGTTAGCATTAGCCGCCGAAGGCAATCAACACTTGGGGTGAAGAGCAGTACAGATCACGACACTGAAATGCCTAGGGTGCTGAGGAACGCTACCAGCACAGAGGACTCAGGATTCAGTGAGGCTAGAAACAGTCGAGTATCGGCTAGGAGGAGAAGCATGATGTTATGAGTAATGAGCACGATGTCTTGAATAGTCCTTTATATTGTTTGAGCGAGGTGTTTTTTGTAAACCTGGGTGCGTACTTTTGACGAGGTTTAGGGTTGGATCGTTATTTTTCTACTTTGAAGGGTTGAGCTAGGCTTTCTACATGAATGCATGAAATGACGATCAACTCTTATGACGCAGTATACCTTATACCTTATTGTAATTCTTCGATCTTTCTACTATAATCTATGGCATGTGTGCTTTCTGTTATGTGCCCATCGAGTGAGTGGCCACAGGCGGTAATACTGTCATTTTCAATATTTGCTGAGTTTGGCCAACCAATATAACTTTACAAGGGAGTCAAGAAAAAACCTCATCGTTAACATCACAACCAATAAATCCCTCATAGTAAGGTGCTCTGTAGCAATTCTGAATATCCACCGTCCAACGCTTCTTGTGTTGAGTGGTTGAAGTGGTCGCTCACCTTGGAATGCGCAAAACAGAAGCTCCACGTATCATTTTATGTTGTTTGTGAGACCCTTGATCTTTGGCGGCAAGCCTGAAGCTGCCAGACCAGCTCTCTTGAAAAATGAACAAGTCTTCTAAGAATGAGGCAGAAGGCGATATTTACCTCTAAGCTTTCGTCAGCAAGTCCTCACCTTCCCAAGCTCCAGAAACCCACAACAGTCACATTCTTTGTGCAATAGTAGTTTGAGTGGGATGATTACGGGGCTTGGCCTCACCTACGCTGATATTAGCTTTATCACCGCAATCCAAATCAGAGCCAGACAATTAGGTATGCAGTTATTCTAGTTATATTGCTCAACCTAGAGTCGATCGATCTGCCATTTGCCAAAGACTTGCTACGAGCCTGCTGATCAGCATACACTAGGTCGTACGATTATCGAGAACATTCCAGCGAACCTGAGCACAACTGCGGTTATAGGAGGGTGGCAATTTACGGGGGCGGTACAGCCGTTGTTCAACTCGAAGCCCTTCACATGATATCCATTCTAGCGCACCCGGGATCTCTTCAACGCAGCCGTAACTACTCTCCCCACAGACCAGACCAACGTAAGGCACAATATAAAGTGAGTCCGAAACCTTGTGATACTTGTAACCACCTTCCGCAACACCATTCAAAGGCAATCTACCCCTCAAATTCAACACCTTATCAGTCACCTCATCGTCTCCTCATCGTCTCCTCACCACCTGCACGTCTATCCCCACACGCCCTGCAACACGAATAGCAGTACCACTCATCCAAGACCCCCATACAGTACATCCCCCGACTCATCACGTGTTCCATCCCTCACCTCGTCGTACAAAGCCAAAAGCACATCACAATTCCCTCCGACATCCCCCCGACACTTCGCACCTCCTCCAAGGCAGCGAGTCCGTCCAGCCTGCCACCTCCCCACCGCACCGCAGCACCTGCTGCTCGAGCCCGTCTCGAATTCCCCTCTGACGGAACCGCTCACACGCACGGTGGATGGGCTCCAGACGCCCACATGCCGTGGACGCAAGTGCGCACCCGCAACCCCACCGCGTCCTCGGTACTTCTTCACAGATGAAGAGGGAATCATCCGACATCTCTCACGCCACATCTGAAACCCACGAGCACACGTCCTGTACCACTCCTGACGTCGGCCAGCCTCGCTTCTCCTCGGCCGGAGCTGCTTGGTCCAAGCTACTGCACCTATCCGTGCCTTCTCTCCCCCTCCCCCGAGGAATCACTCTCGTAGCAGCAGACGCGGAGATTTCCGTATCGTGTGGTACGGTGCTGAACTGTATTGTACTGTACTGTACTGTAGTGACACCGCAGGCCTGCACTGCACCTCTTTCACGTGAACGCAAAGTGCATTCCTGTCGTGCCCCTTTTCTCTAAGCGATGATGCAGGAGGGCTTTCTTTCTGTCGTGGACCCGCGTATAGTTGCCCTGTATGGCGGCGGCATCCGAGATACGGTAAAGGGGGGGGTGTGGGGGGGGTTGTTGTGGCGACGGATCTCGTGTTTGGTTCGGTGAGAGACGAGAGGAGCGAGGGGAGGAGGGTAGGACGACACGGAGGTTATGGGAGGGGAGATAGGGGAGTTCACGCGGGCTGTGGGATGGGGAGGTGAGAGGGAGGTGGCGAGAGGGAGGATAGAGGGGAGGGTGCTCTTGTTGTTGTGCGACGGAGTGGGAGGAGCCACGAAGGGCATGGAATGGTCGAAGTTCAGATTCTAGACTTGGAGCGCCGAGGCCTCTGCAGATACTGCTGGGCCACCGTCCTGTACAGTGCATGAGAAGCAAAGGTCGAGAGCCTGTTCTTCGAGATACAAGACTACTGTCGGCCATCCTTGCCATGTCCGTCGAACACGCACCATTCCCAAGTCTACGTCGCAAGCCGCCTCGATCGCACGCAGCCATCTGAACCGTGGCATGAGCAGCGACGACGAGGATCGCAACATCGGCACGTGGTAGGGGAAGGAGACAACCAAAGGCACCTCCTCTCGAGCGGGTGGCATTCGAGAGCAAAAGGTTCGGCTGCCTGGTGATGACACCTGAGTAAACAAGCGACTATAGGGGCATCGCGCGACAAGCGAATTTAAGCGACCCCCCCATCGCGGCGAGCCAGTCTGCGTGTTCTATAAGCCCCTTCCTTCCTGGCGCTACTCCCGCTCCTCATCTCGACCTAGGCGGCGTCTTTTCCATGCGATCCTCGCAGGTATCTCTACCGCTCCAGGCACAAGGGGACTCGGTATGTATTCCTCGTCCAACCCACACCCATCGATCGCCTCCCGCTCCCAGGCAAGTAAGTAAGTATACAGCAATGGATGATCCAGATGCCACCCCTCCGATTTCAAATCCCGAGGTCAGATGACGCCGTGCGGCTCGACGGGGCTTCGAGGAGCCTCCGTGTCACTCGACCGCCATCGAATGAACCAAGTCCTATTTCCAATTCTCCTACCACCCCTTCCCAGCTCACCCCGCCCCCAGCCGAGCATCGCGCGCAGACAAAGTCCCTCCAGCCATCGACGGCAACAAACAGCACGACGACATGAAAAAGACCACTCGAGCCGTGGCATTTGAGCCTAGCCAGCCGCTAATAGGAATCTCCCACCGCTCCCCGTTGCTGCTCGTCCCTAACACCTCGTCCCGTCCCAGGACACGACGACAGGGCTGTCAACTCGAGCCCACCACGGCCACCAACACACCCACCACCAACAACAGCCACCCCGAAATGAAGAACTCGATTCTTTCTTCCCTGATAAGGCGGAAGACGAGGGACCGAGCTAGGGAGACCGAGCCATCGGTATACGGCGAGACACCTGCATGTTTGGGCGCGTTGGTTACATGCAACGACGTATTGATTGATGTGTGACGGACGATTTTTCGAGGCAAGATTTTCAAAAGCCACTTTGGCTCGGCGGGACTCGAGGGGGAAAAGGGGGTGATCGGTTGATCTTCTCGATAGTCTCGACAGTGTTGGTGAGATCTAATCTACATCAACGTTCCATGGACAAGAGAGCTGGCAGGACCATACCAAAGAGACAGTTCCATTCTAGAACCAACCTAAGCATCACAAGATATCCACCCCAAACAAACGGACATGAAAATATTCGCCCTTTCTTTCCCTTGCCCTCTTCCAAACCCAACTCCCCTCCTGACAATAAATTCCCCGCGCCACGCCACCAAGCCACCAACCAACCACCACCCCGCGGGCTCACGACTCAACCAGGGGATTTACAAACCATGTACAGATAGCCTGAGACATGCCTCGTAACCGCAGGGGCAGGAACAGATTTTTCACGATGCAAGGTCAGAGAGGTTACATCTCAATAGAGCCTTGTTAAGGAAACGGCGGAGGAAAATTTGAGGGGAAAAGCGGCAATGGGCTGAAGATGAAGAGTTTTTTTCTTGGTGGGTGTTGAACGGCTGGTACAGTAGAGGCAGATTGAGAATGCCCCCTATTTTTCTTTCTAGAGGAAGATGGTTTGGTGGGTCTTCCTCTAGAAAAAGTGCTTGTGATGATGGAGACGATACCTCACCTCACCTCACTGTCCCGCCTCCTACCTCCTAGGCAACAGACAGAGCCCAAGAATCAATAGCATCGAGCCCGCCTACCCTAGTCTGAACCTACGAGGCAAACTCTTTCCTACCTCGCCACCCCGTCGTAAGAAAGCCAAAAAAATAATAATCCAAAGCTGCTTGAAGCCCACCCCAACGAACCAGAGTTGAAGCAGCGCTGGATTACGCCTTCACGATCGCACCTTGTCCAGACACACCTGATATGGTATCATGTGTCCCTCACAAACTTACGCCGTGGGATGAGGTGTTGGGAGATCCGGAAATAGAGACGACCTCTTCATCGGTACGTCTTCCCAGACTTCTGTCACCGTAAACGCCCACTCCGTCTTCCAGATCCTTCTACCAGGTAAGACCAGACCTCGTGCCCTTTTCCCAACGGTGTTGAGTGGATGGGGCCAAGTGAGGCACCTGGGTTTGTGCTACTACTGGTTGGAGTACGAAATCCCTGAACGAGACCATGTGCCGTATCTCTGAGGCAAATCACTCGAAATCATAGGATCGTGACCTGACAGAACAACGTCAGCGCCAGTGCTTCTCCGCAGTTGTTCAACGACCGCCGCGCGAGCCGCCTGTATTACCTCTGGTTGATTTTCCTGAGCCTGCGAGACGAGAAAGCATTGGCGGAGAGCGTCGGAGGATGACATGTACCCCATGGTAAGTACGGAGTAAGCAGCGCTCATCTCAACACCCTACACGGTACGTGATGTTGTCAAAATGCGCAGTGAGGGCGATTAGCCATTGGTACCCGTCGTTAGCCTTCGTGACATTCTGATACGTCTTACCTACAGTACTGACCTCCGTATTCATCAGACGATGACCACACTGGCGGGCCCTCACGATGCCATATCTAGCAGCAGCGCCGCAACGCTCTGACGAAAGAGAGAGTAGATGCTGCGCGAAATTCCCTAGTCAGGGTATGAGATGAAAGCCACCAACACTCAATCTACCACAGTTGCAGTGATTTGGGAAAGAGAGCAGTCATGAATGCGCCGTTCGTCCACTGGGAGGAAATGCGACATACGACAGTCTCTTCTCAGCTAACTTCGTAAGGCTCCAGGTATCGTGTGCGACGCTCTGCAGAAACGACCCAGAGTTACACACACCACTTCGGCCTGGCTTGCCACCGAGCGGCGTGCCGATGCACAGCCATCTCGATCCCGGCCTTTTCGAGAGAATGTTCGAGAGTATTACCTCAGACCATATTGCTTCAGACCACATTGCTTCTCACTTTGGAGGGGTAAAGATACAAGCTAGCCGAGAAGGTCCCAGATACTCGAAAATCCCTACCTTGGGTCAGAAAGGTATGAAAGGGGAAGAAAGAACATGATATTGAGATCTATCAGCTCTGGATATCCCGAAAGATTCGTCACGGATACCGACCGACCGAGTCTTCTCAGTTGAATGCCGGAGCCCTCAAAACACATGATCAATAAATATCCCGTCCTCGGGTCGGGATGTGATGAGGTCTGTACATCAGCAACTGGGAGATAATGGCCGTCGTAGACTTGCATTGGATGCCTAGGCGGAGTGGCACAGAATAGGAAGGACGCTTAACTCGGAGAAAATGTGATAGGATATACGTAGCACCAAGGGAAAAGGAGGGGGGGGGGTATTAAGAAGTGTTCTTGGGTGTTATTGCATGCGGGGTAGAGTTGTAAATTTCTCGCGCAGGATCTAGTGCGTGATACAGTAGTAGGAAATGTTTGACCAAAGGGAAGACGCTTGTCCGACGTGATCGATCATAGATAGGGCGAGCAGTTGAAAATCTAGGTGCCCACCCAATACAAAATTGCCACACACAAAGTCGCATTAGACAACACCTCGTCTACTCGACGCTTCGGGATCTAATCCCAAAGGACTGAACCCCGTGTCTCGATGCATGTGCTGTGCACCGATTCCGTAAGCACGAAGAGGGGCAGCCGTTGGGTATGTTGTTGGTGCCGTCCGTGAGATTCCAATCGATTGGAATGGATAGGCTGACCGACGGCGCAGCATCGTCGTGGGTGTGTGCCGCTCTCTCTCTCGATTGCAGAAACCCAAGAGAATGGCCGGCTCGTGATCAAGCGCCGGCGGCCTCATGTTCTAAACTGCGGTATAGTAGAGCTGAGAGACGGGCTATTGGTGTGCTGGATTGCGCAGCCGCGCGGGATTGCGACTTGTCGGCGATGCCGTTGTCGTCCTGTGAAGCTCCTTCAAAGGGGCAACGTTATAGGTATCTCCGCAGAAATTGGTGGATTGTAATCCTCGACCTCTTTCCCTCTCGAATAGTCTTCGTAGGGATGGTATCGTCATAAGGTTCGGTGCCCCTAGCACGCCTCCCTACTTGTGTTGTACAAGATCGGGCGGATTTCATACTTCAAGCCAGTGGGTTGGATGAAGCTGACAGGGGAAATACAGTATATCGCCACTTGTTCTCATCTTCCCATGCAACCGTGCAGCAGCCATTTCCCGCAATTTTCTGCAGTCGACTCTTCTGGGTAGGCTCGTAGAATACGGTCGTGCATACATCCCAATAAGAGAAAGATTGGCCGTTCGATACCGCTGCATCCTGTTCCCCCTTTTCCCTTTGCGGGTTTGGGGGAGATCGCCGAGACGTGGCCAAAGAGTTCGGCGGAATCGAACTATTTTGAGGACGATGCCGTGCAAAGGGAGGGGCAAGTTGATGTCGTTCTCGCAGATCTTGAAACCCATTCTTTCGCTACTTGCGCCTGCTTCCAGAGGCTTCAGCAGGCAAGGCAGCACACCCCTATACCGTGCTTCGAATTATACCAGCTCCATCCGTATATCTGCGATTTGCACACACGAGTCCCATGAGCAGCGAGGGCAGCATGCAAACACAGCGAATCAATATCCCCTTCCATCCTGCGGGAGCGCAGCGAAGACGAGAACACGGGCAAATCAGCCACAGGCCTCTAGCCAATGTCTGCTCGCCGTTGCCTTCATGGATGGATGAAGGGCTCAAGGCGTCGGCGGCCTGTCGTACATGATGTCGTACCAGGACACCCTCGCTCTGACTGGATGCCAGGGAAGATTGCGGGGGAAATGACATGTCAAATAAGGTAACGGTCGTCACTCGCTGAGCTTGTTCAGATCCTGGGAAGGGGACTGGGGTCATTGAGGTTTTATGCTTTATGAATGCACCGTGTGAACAAGGAGTTGACAAGGCTTGCCACTTTTGCTGAACCATCTCGCCCTGGTGTTGAGAACATCAGGTCCACTACGGGAGGGACCGATATCGACATCCACGTTTTGATGCTCGCAGGAGAGCATACTTCGTACCGAGGGAGCGAGCAGCTTAGACGACGCTCCGTATTGAGGCCCAAGTCGCGAATAGAGTCTTTCGCATGTTCATGACAGAAGCTGCCGTTGTGTTCCTGCGACTTCTGAAGTCCCTGCAGGCGCCGGGCGCAACAACCAGAACCCGGACAGAAACCGGAAAGAAAGTTGACTGGAGTGAGACTTGGAGTCCAAGATGTACGACTCTCGCCTCTCGACTCTCGAGATCCGACCCTCCCGACGGCGTACAGTCTCCTGACCCGTCTCGTAGGAGTTCGATCAGCAAGCGAAGGAAATCCTGAATTGCCGCAGCAGGGTCCACGAGAATGGTTGTGGAGGACAACCTCTTTTGAAGAGCAATGTCCGAAGGACTTACTACGTATACAGTAGTGGCGTGAACAACATACGTTTGAGGGTCGGCCAACGTCATGATCGAGCAAACCAGGTGAAGAGAACAGTGGTAACCACCACCACGCGTGAACGAGCATCTGGGAATATTTGGGGGTACATTCGGACCGTGAATTCAGGACCTCCCGCTGCTGCGAGGCGTACTGCTTTCGTAACGAGTAAACATTCGATGGAGCGATAGAGAGATACATGTAGGCCTCATGAAGCTCAGGAGCTTGAGATCCAGCCGTGTTCGAAAGGAGAATTGATCAGTCCAAAACAACTTGACGCTGCAGAATTGTGGAGAAAGATAGCACGAATTTTCGGCAAAAACATTTGCTGTGTGCAGTACGGAGTATGTTCGTTCCATCTGCCAACTGATGAAGCTCAGCGAGGATCTGAAGCTTCGTCACCGGAGTGGGAATGAGTGAGACAGCACAAGACGGGATCAAGGTATTCAGAATCCCACGAACCAGAAGGAGCGACATCAACCCATGGCCACTTTCGCAAGGCATAAAACAGCACGTGAACAATACCGAGAGTCCACGACGGACCTTGAGGAGCAGAGGGAGGTGAGAAGGAGGGTACGAAAGGGGCAAGGCGTGGGGGTTTGCGGGCAACTTACAGGGCGAAATACAGTAAATGTAAAATGACGCCATTGGAAGTAACCAATAGGAGACCGAAAGAGGCATCCTGACCAGGTGATTGGTCGGACCCCCTTGGAGGCTTGGCCATAATCCCTCTGCCCCTGTCCCATCCCCTGCTCTCGCTGCCCTAAAATCAGAAATGTCAGCGGGGTTCAGCTAGTTCGTACAGGACCACTCAACAAGCAACAAGTCAGAGCGCGAGAAGCCCTCATGCAGGAGCAGAGTGCTTGCATTCCCTACCTACGTACTCCGTAGTCAGTCATATTGAGGTCTGTGTTCTTGCAGAAGCGAGAGGGCCCCTTTCCCATGGACCCATTCTCCATCTCGGCTCAGTGCTCACGTTGCTGTGGGGAAGCAAAGGCGTTGAATGGTTCGTGAGCAAACGATATGAAATATCGTCCAAGCCGTGGTACGGTCGCCGAATGTGATTGGAGGTTGGCGTCAGGTTGGGGGTAATGCGCAATCTACGTAGAACGTACCTCCGTACAGTACGGAGTACGATCTTGACGAGTGTCAGGCTCAAAATCCACGGTGTGCGCGCTTGTCGCGGACATTGTTCTCAAAACATCACCCTTCTCTGCGATCTCCTTGCGAGTTGCGGTACTGTAAATTTAAAGTTCGAGCAAGCTTCGGAGCAGGCCCGTGGGGAGGTACCCGCACCATAGAGACTAAGATATTGCCGCTATCCAAAGATGATACTTTACAGTATCAAAAATATTGATTTCAAAGATAGGATAAATCTAGCATCCTAGTTCATGTTAGTTGCGACCCTAGTACTACTGTAGTAGTGGTTGACATCGTCGGTTGTGTTGGACCGAGGTTCTGAGTCGCGTAATTGGGATGGGGGGGACAGTCCAAGAATCACTCCTGAGGCACCGCCCAAGGCTTGATTGTCGACGCCGACTTTAGCCGTGCCCGCGGCCGGTTTGCCCTAAACAACGAGGTGTAAACAGACAATCTCAACTTATATTGACGCGCATGCTTGCGCAGGGAAACCGTCCAAGTGGTTGTGGTGTATGGCGCAATTTGCGCAGACTACAACCGCAATCGGTGTTGCATGAAGAGTGGTGGTCCAGTCCCCAGTTCTGAATGATTCTGCTATGGCGTCGACCTCGCTCTCCTTGCATAAACCTCAGATTCCTGCGCTAGAACGTTCGCTGAGAGAGCTGGTCCAATCGTTTTGCGAGTCGGCCAGCATTGCTTGGAACGAATGACGAGCGCGAAGTTGGCCGGGGATGGTTTCAAGCTGGAATGCTGCTTCATGACCTTAAGATAACCACTCAATTTCCCAAGGTTGCCAATGATTGGACTGCTTCATGATCATGGATGTTGAAGATCATCGCATGGGGTAATTAAGCATTAATCCATTGCCGCTGGTGTGCGAAGTAAAGCAACGATGTTTTGTACACCGTATCAAGCTTGTAAGCAAATGAATGCTCACTCGGAGACCACCTGCATTTCTCTACCATGCTCCCATTGGGGCTTGGATGATCCACAGAGTTGTTCGCGCCTATGCTCGTCCGGGTCGTGAACGGTGGTGTTGTTATTCTAGTCTGCGGCGCTGTGGCGGTACGTGTTTTGTGAATTTATATCTGGACACCTGGACGAGGTTTCGGCGCGGAGGCGATAGAGCGGGAGAAGGACTCCGTACCCCTGAAACTGGTGGATACAAGTACGTTGGGTCAATGACGATCACATTGATCCATACCCGAGGCAGACGTTGTAGCAACGAAATATGCTTGATAGCGTTCAAGATAGCCTGGCCTGGTGCTCTGGAGTATTGCCTCATCAGACGAAGCATCTGTTGTGCTTCCTAGCCCTGCAGTCAGGAGGAGATCAAGGCATGAAGAGCCTTTCGAGAAGAACATGGGCATTCCCACGGGGCACGGAGAAGGCATGTTTTGTCGCAATTGTTCGTATGAGACTTCGCAGTGCCCGTACGGGAGGGAGTACTCGAGTGCAAGTCGGACTTGTACGAGACATTGACACTGCGGGTAGATCTATATAGGGCATAGGCTGGGCTTGCGCTCCTAGCCAATGAAACCGCACCACAATCAAACCGCGAATCGATTTTCTTCGAAGACAGGTGGGCAAAGGCGGCAGCGAGAACCGGATGCTCAGCCAATGATGAGGCACGAGGAGATGTTTGGCGTGCCGCCATTTTAAGAAGTTTGGCACCGTCGCGACAGGCAGGCTGAGGCAGCTGAGACTCCTTTTTGTATAAACTCCCACGAGCCAATCACCCGAGCCCAAGCGTCTTTTGAAGAGTCCGGGCTTTCCGCAAATAATAAGATCGAAGCGCCTCGATGAAATATCCCAATATTCCAACATATCACGGGCTCGGCTCTATTTGGTGCACAGCACTCCGTACGTACTTTGTGCTTTGTATAATCCTTCGAGAAGAGATAACCGTGATGCACACATCTGTCTCCGGGCGAATTGGCCCAAAGAGGGCTCGATTCGGGATGAGTGTGAAGGCATTTGTACGTTGTACAGAGTACGTAGTCCACCCTCCATCGCCATCGCCATCGCCATCCCCATCGATTCTCGAGTTCTCCGCCTCCACGTCTTGTCGAACCGCACATTCCAGATCCCTGTCACGACGCGCAGTCAGTTTGAACCGTGAAGTCTGTGATGTGAAGCATGCAATGTCCAGGATCGAAAAAGAAGGCTCACCGGGCTGTGGAGGGACTGGAGGTAGGACTGCTCAGCTGTCGCGGATGCAGTCCTTGCCCAATCTAGGCCGTGCTGCACGCCGCTGAAAGGAGAGAGAGAGAAGGGAAAGGGGAGGAGAGGTAAGACATCCCACGTCGCCGCTGTAAGGATGGGAATCGCTGTGCTGCAATGCTGCGCTGAGGAAGAGGGATCCAGTACAGTAGCAAAGAGGTCGGCTGCTGTGCTGCTGTTTCTGTTTCTGTGTTGTTGTTATTGTCGTAATGTCGTTGCTGCTATGGCTGCCGCTAGATGATGGGCACGGATGGGGATGGAATTGGTTGATGGATGGGCCAGGATGATGGATCACGATGCCCTGATGGCACCGTCGTACTCCGTAGTCCGAGAAGTGGTGCTGGTTCCTGATTCCTCAAGCGTGGAGAACGAACACCACTCTGGCATTTTGGTCACTTTGAGTCTTGAGTCTTGACTCTTGACCTCAGGCCATATCCAAGAGCCACGGGCAGCGCCGAGAGGAAGACATTATACAGTCCAGTCCCGTCCGCCCAGTACGGTCCGTACAGTAATGGGCATCTCCGCTTGAACCCGAGAGGGGCCACGATGGGACCGGCGACACGGTCTCAGGGGATGACACGATGCCACGATGACACGATACTTCGTTCTCCGCAAGCTGGATTGGTGGGAAGATGGCAAATGATACAATGCTCTGCTCTGAGCAGATGAACAGGAAGAAAAACTCTGCTAGCCAACAAGCCGCAGAGGCCAGGACGGCCTAAAGCAAGCAAAGCAAGACATGGCAAGACAAGGCTAGGCAAGAAAGACATCTGTTTTCCCACCACGACGGAGGGTTGGCAACGTACGAACGGTGTTGGCAAGCCAAAGTGAAAAATATGCACGCAAACAAGTTCTCCAAATGATTCAATTCGATCCTGAGTCAATAAACCACAATGCAGTCGTCAATCATCCTCCCGCCCTCTCTCCTGCTCCTTCATGCACCCTTGCTCGCCTTCGCGCCATGATTTCGAATCATTTTTATTGGAGCGCTAGCCGTATCTGGTTAGCTTCATTCTCGACCGATCGCTGCCTTGGCAAGAAGCCAGAGGCCTCCTGTTTCCCCTCTCTCTGCGCTGCACGGCTGACTGACACTGAGCCTGTCTGAGACTCTGAGCC
The DNA here is from genome assembly GCA_019669835.1 of Amylocarpus encephaloides. Classification (NCBI taxonomy): domain Eukaryota; kingdom Fungi; phylum Ascomycota; class Leotiomycetes; order Helotiales; genus Amylocarpus; species Amylocarpus encephaloides. Next base: position 6,536 of record MU251467.1, on the reverse strand, counting down.
TGTCTGAGCCTGTCCTGGCTTCCTGAGAGTGGGTGGCAAATGGGTCCCCAGTGGGTCATGGGTGGGTTATAAGTGGGCCCCTCGATTTTCGCGCTTGGTTGAAAACACCTTAGCGCAAAAGCCACCAGGTCCTGGACTTAAGTCTGCACCCTGCAAGCTGGTCGCAACCCTGCACCTCAACAAGGACCAGGGACGCTCAGCCAAGGCGAAGAGCCAAACTCCCGCCCGTCTCCATTTTGTATATGGATCAACCACTTCCTCCACCAAAACCCACGATACCCACCAGCAATCCTCAACTTGCCTTTCCACAACCATCGTCCTGAGTGAGGAGTGGCCCATCGTCCTGATCGATCCCATCATTCCCTTACTCCATCACATTATCATCCCTCATTGCACCCACCACAGCAGCACGGCGACCACCTGCACCGCCGCCGCCTCTCGCACGCAAGAGCCCGTCTGGTGCTGTCCCGTACCTTCTGACCCAGCCTTTTCTTCCATCGTCCACCGACCTCTCATCCGAGTCACAAGTACTGAACCTCACCGAGACTCGCCGCACCATCTTTTGCACGCAAAACGCTCGAGGCTCAAGTTCCGGTCCCAGCACCGGGAGAACACTGAGCGTCCCAGCCCAAATCTCGTCCACAACTTCACGCCAACCCCTCAAACCCCTTTCGATCCCAACCACCATCTACACAATGGCGAATGCTATGGATTGGTCTCCAGATTTCTGTCTTGCCTGTGACAAGCAGACCGATGGCAGAGTGTATTGTTCGGAAGCCTGCCGGCTCGCCGAGTTCGAGGTCGCCTCGTCCAATGCCGGATCGACAGCATCATCTCCTACCTCCTTGAATGGCCCCTCCTCATGGCCAGCACGATCGCCGAACAAGCTCTTCCACCTCGAGCCTGCCTACAACTTCAACAATGCACAGCCGTATGGCACCACCCCGTCCCCAAGAACATCCGCATTCCACCCATCCTCGAGGCCTCAGTCCTCACCTGTACCATATTCCAAGCCCGGCTTGACCCCATCCAGCTCCCAATCCAGTCTCTTCTCCATGCAAAGCTCGACATCGACCACGGAACCGGCTCAGCTCTCCGACGAGTCCAGGAAAGCATTACGTGCATATGCGAGCTCATTCGATCAGTCTCGATATAATCGACGCCAATCAACCCACTAAATCTTCCACGGCACATCTTTCAAACGACCTTCTCTTTGCGCCACAATTGCACCTCTCCGGCTTCGAGCCTTCTCGAAGGTGGCTGTCACGATACGAATCCCATCACAATACCCATTTAATCCTCACAATCCCTCACGGGGATCGGCGTTACTCTCATACCACACGAATCTTGGGTTGTACAAAAAGCATTTACCGCGGAGCATCACATCTCATTATTTTCTGGTCATCCAAAAAGCATCGGAGTTCCCGGGGCGATACCACCAACTGGGGATGGTCACTCGCTTCTTCCTTCACCCCTTGAAAAATATCCTTATAAATATCTTTTATCTCCTTTTGAGTTTCTTTTTGGGGCGTGGTTGCATTGGAATGGAAGGATATCATACCACACTGGGCACGAGCGCGGCACAGGAGTTGCTTGCGTGGGAATATGGGGGCGCCTTGAATGGAGCCGAAACATTACTTCGTGCTCTCGCGTGTATTTCTGAGCTTCGGGGGAAGCTTCAGTGTTGTCATAAGATTGTCGTAGATCTGTTGGAAATGGAGCCGTGGCCGTCGATGGGACGAGGCTTCGTTAGTGTAGTCACAGCATCAAATGAACCCCCAAGACGCTCGTCATTCCAAGGACGATGCGTCTCGAGTTCCGCAACTCTACTCCAGAATGTCTTGCCTGGTCATGATCTCTTCCTTCCTCGTCCGTCTCCTTCCCACCTCACCTGACCCCTGTCTCTCCCCAAAGTGTCCAAGTCACCCCCCTCCCTCACGTGAGCCATCCCATGCCACCACTGTCTCATACGCGGGGACGGTGGCCCGCACCGGAGATATAGAGTCGGAAGAGAAAGGCATCTCCAGCCACCGTGTCGACGTGGACACATTCGTCTTCGTCTTCGTCTTGGAGCGGGTGGTGGGCCCCTCTTTGTCCGAGCACCCGGCGCGAAACATCGGGGCGGAAGTCCCCACGGGAGCTGGCTACGTAGGGGGCTTTTTGTTTTGGCGATGGTGGAGCACGAGGGCGGGGGGACGGGGGGTCACGAGGCGCGAATGCATTCCTCGAATCTTTGATGGGGTGGGATGATGGGGTGATGATGGTGGAGCATCACGGTACTTTTCGCACGTTCTTGGGGCGGGTTTGGCGTTGGCCGGTGGATCTTGGCCGATGGAGATTGGGTTTTGGGTGGGGGAGAGGGGAGGGGAGGGGAGGGGGGTGGAGGAGGAGGACTCCGGAGAGGAGGGAGTGGTGAAAGAGAGGTGGTGGGTAGGTAGGTAGTAGGTCGACCGTGTGCAAGGAGATCCCTTGACGGATGGAGGCCATCGAGGGGATCGCACGCCTCCGCTGCACACACGCTGTGTGGTGGGCCCGCACTCGGTGTCCGAAGGGGAGAGCAGAGGGAGAAGGAGAGGGAGACGTAGACAGAGGGAGTATGGCAGGCAGAGGGGTAGGGAGAGACCGATGTGTCAGGAGTAAGGTGCTGGAGACCTGCGAGCACTATGTGTCGACATGCCGCCGCTCCAGTCGCAGATTTCCATTACGCGAGGAATGACAGCGATGCTGCGAGGCGCCTCCGACCTCAGGACGACTTCCCTGATGATGCCCTTCCCGGATATACCGTGCCGCGGCCTCCACAGCACCGTGGGACCGCCACGGGAACCGACCCGAAAAGATTCCGAGCCGTGTTCCGGGGCATGGACCACGGAGGGAGACGCCGGCAACCACGGACCTAGGAATGGAGGAGAGGAGGGCTGAAGTGTTGGGGTATATGGAGTATTAAAGTATATGGAGTATTAGAGTATATGGAGTATTGAAGTATATGAAGTCTTAGAGTATATGGAGTATTGGAGTATATGGAGTATTAGAGTTTATAGAGTATAGGAAGTAAGAGTATATGAAGTACATAGGGTATATGAAGTACATGGGGTAAGAGTATACAGAGTATTAGAGTATATCGAGTACATAGGGTATATGAAGTACATGGGGTAAGAGTATACAGAGTATTAGAGTATATCGAGTATATAAAGTATATGAAGTACAGGGAGTATATAAAGTATATGGAGTACAAGGAGTATACGGAGCACTGGAGTATATGAGTATACAGAGAATTAGAATATCGAGTACATGTAGCATATAGTACACAGGATCCTCTCGCCTCGCATCGACGTGGTCCACTGGCCGCGGCCTCCTGCCTTCGCGTGGCGATAGAAGGGAGGGCGAGGACGAGGGGTGATGGGGCCATTCTCGCCATCGGCAGTGACAGAGGGGGTGGACAGAGGTGATTGCGGTCGGGGTTGGCAAAATGGATCTGCGGACACCAAGGAGTGCCGTGGTCCCAGTCGAAGCGAGCTCGTGGAGGAGGGGGGAGGGGAGGGGAAGGACAGCTAATCAATGCGCGCAGGAGAGAGAGGGAAGGAGGGAGGGAGAGAGAGGACCGAGGAGTACAGTACAGCACAGTACATACCGTATGCGATGGGGGTGGAGATTGGATTTCACGTCGAGGTTGTTTGGGAGGATGCTGAGGGCTGCAGGAGTTTGATGATGGCGAGGGGGATATGCGGTTGGCATTGCTCGTTCGGTTAGTCTCGCCCAACGGCTTAATAAGCGAGCGTCTTGGGTGTGGTCTGGGTACGTACTCCGTATGTGCTGTATGTGCGCAGAACGTATATGTATGTATATGTACGTAGACGTACGAGCATATGTACCGTATAGTACCGGACAGGACAGACAGGACAGACAGGATAGGATAGGTGGGCAGGTTGCACCGTCCGTCACCTTATCTTTCTCGCTCTCTTCGTCTCACTTCTCACGCCCTCCTACGCTCGCTCTCCTACTCTCGCTCACTCTCTCACTCTCTTCTCACTCTCACTCTTTCTTCCTCTCACACTCTCTCTCTCACTCTCTCTCTCCCACCGCTCACTCTCTTCCTCTCACTCTCTCACTCCCACTCTCACTCTCTCACTCTCTTCCTCTTCCTCTTCCTCTTCCTCTCACTCCCACTCACTCTCTCACTCTCTCACTCTCTCACTCTCTCACTCTCTCACTCTCTCACTCTCTCACTCTCTCACTCTCTCACTCTCTCACTCTCTCACTCTCTCACTCTC